>CM067373.1:177733428-177842960 GCA_034401795.1 Chaetoderma sp. LZ-2023a | reverse complement strand
GCATGACACGTGTGTTACACAAAATTGATCAATCAAAATTCTGAAGAGGTTCTAGAGCCTACCACCATAGAATGCATCTAGTCAAATTTGGTTGAAATATGCCAAGCAGCTATGGAGCGGTAGCATTTTGACCATTTCCGGTAGATTTTCCATAAAATCTGATTTTCACCCAAAGATTGATCAATCAAAATTCGGAAAAGAAGTTCTAGAGCCTACCACGATAGAATACATCGAGCCAAATTTAGCAGAAATATGTCAAGCAGCTAAGGAATAGCATTTTGACCATTTCAGATAGATTTTTCATAAAATCTTATTTTCACCCGAAAATTGATCAATCAAAATTCTGAAAAGAATTTCTAGAGCCTACCACCACAGAATGCATCTAGTCTAATTTGTTTGAAATATGTCTAGCAGCTAAGGAGGAGTAGCATTTTGACCATTTCCGGTAGATTTTACATAAAATCTCAGATTTTCACCCAAAAAATTGATCAATCAAAATTCTGAAAAAGCATCTGGAGGGTAGCAGCTTAGGATCATTTCAGCTAAATTTGGTTGAAATTAGTCAAACCATTAAGACTCGATTTGCCGGAGAGACGGATGAATGGCGGACGATCCCCCTGGCACCATAGACCATAGACAAATGCTTAATATTTCATATTACTGCCCGGTCACCATTGGGGTTTCAAAGGAGCAATCTTATCTGGCATATTTCGTTGCAATCATACGTCCTAGTTCCGGGGTCAGAAAATGGGACAGACAACACACACAAAATTCCAGAGACATACACAATAAGTCACCATATAACTAAATAAATAATAGAAATATATGAACTGAGGTTTGGTGGCGCTCTCCATTGCAATCCAATTATAATCCAGAGGAAGAAAGGCACAGAAGCACAGTAAAATTAACCACAGGAAACTTTAGAAAATTTCTGAGCAGAGCTTGTTGTCCTTGTTGGTATGCAAACAAGATTTGTCGGCTTATGGTGGTGGGTACCCGTTTGGTGGGGGCAGGTGCCCGGTTCCTGGAGCCGGTAGAGCTTTCTAAATCTGAAAATTCTTAGGGCACAGCTTCAGATAAGCTGTTATTCAATAAGTAATGTAATGGTAAGTATTGATCGGAGAAGGATTGCTAAGTCGATGACGTGTCATCGCAAATTTCCACGTTCACAGCTTTGATCACACACACACACGCACACACACACACGTGACACCTTGGGGATGGAACGATTTGATGTAAACGTGGTCTTGTACCCATATGGGTAACACACATACATGTATGCGCCAAATTTGTTTGAATTCCATCTAATGGTTTCCTAGGAGTTTGTGTTGCAATTGATTTGACCCTTGACCTCTCCTGTACACACTTCCACCCATCCCCACCCACTCACCCCCACAACCACACACCCCACTCGGGACGGAGAGAAAACTACATGTAAATCAACTCTTGCATGCCACACTCATATGGGTAAGATACATACCAAAGTTGGTTGAATTCCGTCCAATGCTTTTGGAAGAGTTGCATTACAATCAATTTCGTGACGTTTTGACCCCATGGAGGGGTGGGGGCTTGCATACCACAATCACATGGGCAACTCACATACCAAATTTCATCCAACAGTTTCAGAAAAAATGCATTACAATCAATTCCTTGACCTTTTGACAAACTCACCCCCCCTTCCCCGCATGGGGTGTGTGTGTGGGGGGGGGGGCCCGAGCCAAATATAAATGTTGTCTTGCATGCCACAGTCATGTTGGTAACTGCTGCAATCATATGGCCAATGCACATACCAAATGTCATTTTCTTGACATTTTGATCCACACACCCCACACCCATGGGGCCGGCGCCTAATGTACATTTGTAAATGGCTTCTTGCACTTCACAATCATATGGATAACTCACAAACCAAATTTGGTTGAATTCTGTAAAACACTTTTGGAGGAGAGACATTTCAATCAATTTCCGCATATTAAAATGTTACCTTTTGACTAAAATGTAAACAGACTCTTGCATTCCAATTTGCATACCAAATTTGGCTGAATTCCATCAACCGGTTTCGTAGGTCTGACGTTATAATAGATTTTTCTTCGAAAAACGTGGGGATAATGATGAGTACCATAGGTATGTAATGATAAGGTATTGACATATATATACATATTTTACTAACCTTATGTGACCCAGTATCCTAGCCCTACATGTATGCCTCGAACCTAGAGTATTTATAACACAATACATATTACAATCTGCATCGTATTGCTCACCGGCGAAGACAATAGAGTCTGAAATAATGGCGCCAGCAAATATCTATCTAAAATGGCGGCCACAGGTCTACTTAGTTAGTGTCCATAAATTAACAAACAGTCATAAATATTGCTAGGATATGTATCTTTTAAGAATAGATGAGAACTAAGGAATGTTCATTTGCAGTCCAAAAGAATTTTTTTGTTGAAAATTTGCCACTGGAATGACTGACTCAATAACAAAGTCAGTCAGTCCAGTGCTAAATTCTCAAAAACAGTCGTCTCTTGGACTACAAATGGATTTTCTTGACCAAAATTAGCCATTAAAGGGCTAAAGCCAGGCCACTTGGCATATTACACACTCTCTTAGTCTACAAGTTGCTGTTCTTTAATACAGGTGTCTTGAGTGATCGGTTTGATGGCCCCTGTGACAGATGATACCATGAAAATTGAAGTTCTTGAACATTTTTAACTGATATTGCCCACTGAGAGATCTGTTGCGAATTGCAGCGGTTACACACACTCTATGTCGTAATTCTCTGCGATTATCAATAGCACAATTGTGGTATGTCCATCTGGCAAACTGAGAGTATGACATCCATATTTCCTAAAAAAACATAAACAAGAAAAGCAATTAGATTGCAGACCCTTCTCATTTTTGTCAGTTTTCATATCATCATCAAAGTTATGGAATCAAACAGTACAGTCACACCCTTTCTTGTATTAAAATGTTATCCAAATTAGAGAATTTGATCCGATCCATATATCGAAGTATATTCAAAGGAATATTCATCAGCCAATTTGGACCCCATGGCATAAGCCCACTTGGCCAGTCTGACCAGGTTAGCTAACAATGGGAAATGTAAAGCTTAACTCACCTCATCTCTTGATGGCTGTTCAAGTGATCTAATATGCCACTCATAAACTATACAGGGAATTCTAAGCTTTTTATTATGTGGTTAGAGATATATATTCAGGCTTTAGTAACCAAATGTTGGTAGCAGAATAAGGATAGATTGCAACCCTACTATTTGTAATGTTATTTACCAATTTAGTTATTTGTCTGTCACATGAATCCTTTCATAGCGAAGCTGAACAAAACTGGCCTCTGTAGTGGTCTTGAGGAATTGTCCATTTGCATGCCAGAAGACAATTTACCACTGTGCAGAACGCATGGTAATTTTGCAAAACCGATTGCATTAATTTTACATTTAATGTTATGGAAATATATTAGAGGTAACTCCCCTTAAAGAAAGAGCATCCAGCAGCGACTTTCCACGAAATATAGAGATGTGGCATAATCCTTAATGAGATCACTGCAATGGAAATGTCAGTACCGCAACCATTGTTAGATTCTAACAAAATCAAAGTTAATGCAAATTTTCCAACTTTTTATGACTCCGGTCACTTTAAACAGAGCTAAGACAAAAATATACAACACAAAACTTTGTCATATAGTCATCTAGATTTTTTCTCGTAACTAGCATAAAAATATTCAAATTCTACAACATTATGTCACAAACTTTGTTTTCCTTGTCTTGAATGCAAAACCCAATTCAAGAACTTTTATGTGCATTTTATTCACTATAAAAAAGGATTTCATAGTTGGTTCTTGATGTTAAAATTGTGCATCTATGACTTGGTCGTGGCCATGATACATGGCCGCAATTTTGCCGTGGTGTCGCGGTAAGGACAAATTCTAGTCAACTCTTCCTAATTACCAACCCGTCCCACTTACGGAATCAACTTTAGTAAGTGGGATGGTTTGGTAGTTGGAACGAGTTAACCATGAAAGCTAATTGATGGTTTTATTACCCTCGTCCGGTAAGGGGAAGAAGATATTACAATCGGATCTGTATGTTTGTGTGTGCATGTGTGTGTGTGCATAAGTGCATGCGTGCGTGCTTATGTATTTACATATGTGCATACATACGTGTATCCGTGCACGCATCCAGGCATGCGCGCATGTACATTCGCACGTGTGTGTGTGTCCGTGTCTGGGGTGATATTTCAAAAGCTACAGATACTATTTATCTCAAATTTTAACACAACAAAGAAACTGACTGTCAACTAGGATTTTAAGACTTTGGCCACGATCCGGATACGGTGGATAGTAGCCAGCATCCTGATCGTATCAAAATCTGGATCTATGGATATATCGGATAGGCCTACTGCTGATCCAATTCGGTTAAAATGTTAACACAACTTTGGACTTGATCCGGAAAACGCGAAAAAATTCGGAAAATCCGAAAATCTGTAATATCAGAAAACATTTTGCAATGGAACAAAAGCCAAAAATCTACAATATCTGAGTGCTCTTTTTTTGTTGAGTGAGTACATATCATCATCACCATCACCACCTCCACCACCTCCATCATCATTATTATTATTCCTCGACGTCGCCATCATAGTTTATGCCCCATTGCGTGCGTGTGTGAATGTGTATGCATGTGACTGCGTACGTGTCAGTAAAATATAGGAAATCGCATCTAGCATATTGTTGTCTATTTACACATTTATAACCCAAAATATTAATAACAGCGTTCAATCAACACATTCAATGCGAAAATGCATGAAAGGGAGCATAACTCCATCAAAGATTTACGCATACGTCTGAAACTCGAACTTGGTCTGTAGCTTCTCATAACAAAGCAATGTAGCAATTCTCAGTATAACATCTTTAAAGACCGCGAAAAAAGTGCGGAAAACTAATATTTTTCGTATTGCCTAAGTCGAAAGTGGACATAACTCCATGAAACATTGACGAAAATGTCTGAAACTCAAACTTGCTCTGTAACTCCTTATACTAAAGCGATGCACCAAGTTTCGCATTTCTTAAGTCGAAAGGGGGCATAACCCCATTAAAGATTTACGCATATGCCTGAAACTCCAACTTGGTCTGTAACTTCTCATAACAAAGCTTTGTAGTAATTCTCAGTACAATATCTTGAAAGACTGCGAAAAAACTTGCGCAAAACTAATATTTTTTGTATTTCATAAGTCGAAAGGGGGCATAACTCCATGAAAAATTGACGAAAATGTCTGAAACTCGAACTTGCTCTGTAACCCCTTCTACTAAAGCGATGTACTGATTTTAGCTTAAATATCTGGAAGGAGTGCGAGAAATAGTGCAGAAAGCTGATATTTTTCATATTTCCTAAGTTGAAAGGGGGCATAACGCCATAAAAAATTGACCCATACGCCTGAAACTCAAACTTGGTCTTTAGCTTCTCATAACAAAGCTATGTAGCAATTCTCAGTACAATATCTTGACTGTGAAAAAAGGTGCGGAAAACTAATATTTTTCGTATTTCATAAGTCAAAAGGGGGCATAACTCCATGAAAAATTGACGAAAATGTCTGAAACTCGAACTTTCTCATTAACTCCTTATACTAAAGCGATGCACTGATTTTCGCTTAAATATCTTAAAGGAGCGCGAAAAAAGTGCGGAAAGCTAATATTTTTCGTATTTCATAAGTCAAAAGAGGGCATAACTCCATCAAAAACTGACGCATACGCCTGAAACTCGAACTTGGTCTGTAACTTCTCATAACAAAGCAATATACCAATTCTAAGTTGAATACCTTGAAGGACTGCGAAAAAGTGTGGAAAACCAACTGTGACAGACAGACGGAGTACACACATATAGTGCCGCCACCCCCCCCCCCCCCCCTTCCCCCACACACCCCCCCCCCCTCGTTTCACCTGTAGGGGACTAATAACAGGTGGTCGCGGTTAATGACGCGGAACTCAGGGACACACATTAATAAAGAGCCATGCCCAAAACACACAAGCCAATGAAACAGTTAAGTGCGTTTAACCCTTGAATGATCAAGCCGGCCATAAACCGGCATTTGTCTTCATCTTGAAATATGTTGTCTTTAAACATTTTTGACCAGAATGACTGGACCGACGACCATCTTGGATTTCGGCTGATTTTTTTTATAAATGTCTTTAAAAATCTTCTCCGAAATCGTTTGAGGGATTGATTCAGAACTCATGAAATATCATCTAGGGCAAGAGCTGAACCAAGTTTGTTCAAGTGAACTTGATTGACCAAATTGTTTGCCGGCCATCTTGGATGACCTACTTTTTCCGAAAACGACTTCTCCAGAACGGCTGAAGGGTTCTGGCCAAAATTTTAGAGATATGATTAGGGACTAAGGGCCATTAATGTTTGTTCAAGGGAAGTTGATCCTTCAAAAAACATGTTAGCCGTGGGCCAATCAAAATATAGCATGTTTGGCAGCCCTATAGGTTTTTATTATTTGATGGATTTTGAGGCCGAGATTGGTTTTATATATGCTTTTTGGGCATTCTGGTCTCAAATTTGCAATTTTCAAAAGTGTCAGATCAACGGTTTGGTGCCCATCTTGGATCACTTTCACGCCAAAATCTCCCATACTAAAGCAATGGCAAATTTAAAATGTCTTCTCAAGAACAACTGGCCCGATTTCAATTATATTTGGCAGGATGCATCGTTAGGGTATAGAGATTCAGGTTTGTTCAAAAAAGCCGATCAGCTAATTTGGCCAGTGGCCATCTTGGATTTTGGCCGATTTTTAGAAATGTCTTTAAAAATCTTCCATAACTGTTTGAGCGATTGATTCACAACTTATGAAATATCATTTAGGGCATGAGCTGAACCAACTTTCTTCAAGGGAACTTGATTCGCAAAATGGTTGGGCGTCGATTCATAAAAAAAGGCTGCCCTGGTTCTTCATGAACGCGACTAGCTGAACGTGATGGGGCCGAAATTTGGGAGATATGATACCGATAACTAAGAGCCATTATTGTTTGATCAAGAGAGGTTGATACATAAATAAACATGGCTCATAAAGAAACATGGCTTCTGTTTTCTTGTTACAAGTCTGCTCAACTCGTTATTGTTGATGGCCATTCTACATGCAGTTGAAATGCCTATGGCTATGCTCCAGGCGAGTGATACAGGCCCCTTGGGCCCCAAAGTAAAAAAATATATAGATGGTGATCTAGCATGCTGTGATATCAAGCAAGATATCAATTTTGAAAGGAAATGTCAGTGTGTACAAGCGATTGTTGTGAATGATCATTTGACCATGTACACCCACCTAACCATGCATAACAGTAGAACAGTAGCCTGCACTATATCTTTTCTATGATGTTGACATATTGCTGATGCCCACAAACATAAAACCTCTTCACGTCCCGAAGTAGTTTGTTACGGGTTCAATCTGAACTGGAGTTGTAATTTACAACACCACCACCATGAACAAGTTGTAATTTACAACACCACCACGAGCCTTCATGGCAACATTAATAGCACATGTACTTACTCAAAAATATGAACTGAGAGACCACACATACATGTAGATCCTGTTAATGTGAAGGTGCTTGACATCAGCTTTGGCTATAGGGATGAGCAACTCCTGGTATGGGCAGCATCAAATTTGTAGAGAGGACTCATCTGCTACAAGGCCTGGCATCCTGCAAAATAAGGATAGATTGCAACCCTAGTATTTGTAATGTTATTTACCAATTTAGTTATTTGTCTGTCACATGAACCCTTTCATAGCGAAGCTGAACAAAACTGGCCTCTGTAGTGGTCTTGAGGAATTGTCCATTTGCATGCCAGAAGACAATTTACCACTGTGCAGAACGCATGGTAATTTTGCAAAACCGATTGCATTAATTTTACATTTAATGTTATGGAAATATATTAGAGGTAACTCCCCTTAAAGAAAGAGCATCCAGCAGCGACTTTCCACGAAATATAGAGATGTGGCATAATCCTTAATGAGATCACTGCAATGGAAATGTCAGTACCGCAACCATTGTTAGATTCTAACAAAATCAAAGTTAATGCAAATTTTCCAACTTTTTATGACTCCGGTCACTTTAAACAGAGCTAAGACAAAAATATACAACACAAAACTTTGTCATATAGTCATCTAGATTTTTTCTCGTAACTAGCATAAAAATATTCAAATTCTACAACATTATGTCACAAACTTTGTTTTCCTTGTCTTGAATGCAATACCCAATTCAAGAACTTTTATGTGCATTTTATTCACTATAAAAAAGGATTTCATAGTTGGTTCTTGATGTTAAAATTGTGCATCTATGACTTGGTCGTGGCCATGATACATGGCCGCAATTTTGACGTGGTGTCGCGGTAAGGACAAAGTGGGATGGTTTGGTAGTTGGAACGAGTTAAACATAAGAGCTAATTGATGGTTTTATTAACCTCGGCCGGTAAGGGGAAGATGATATTACAATCGGATCTGTATGTTTGTGTGTGCGTAAGTGCATGCGTGCGTGCATGTGTATTTACATATGTGCATACATACGTGTATCCGTGCACGCATCCAGGCATGCGCGCGTGTACATTCGCACGTGTGTGTGTGTGTGTGTGTGTGTGTGTGTGTGTGTGTGTGTGTGTGTGTGTGTGTGTGTGTGTGTGTGTGTGTGTGTCCGTGTCGATATTTCAAAAGCTACAGATACTATTTATCTCAAATTTTAACACAACAAAGAAACTGACTGTCAACTAGGATTTTAAGACTTTGGCCACGATCCGGATATGGCGGATAGTAGCCAGCATCCTGATCGTATCAAAATCTGGATCTATGGATATATCGCATAGGCCTACTGCTGATCCAATTCGGTTAAAATGTTAACACAACTTTGGACTTGATCCGGGAAATGCGAAAAAATTCGGAAAATCCAAAAATCTGTAATATCAGAAAACATTTTGCAATGGAACAAAAGCCGAAAATCTACAATATCTGAGTGCTCTTTTTTTGTTGAGTGAGTACATATTACCACCACCACCACCATTATTATTATTCCTTGACATCGCCAACATAATTTATGCCTCATTGCGTGCGTGTGTGAATGTGTATGCATGTGACTGCGTACGTGTCAGTAAAATATAGGAAATCGCATCTAGCATATTGTTGTGTATTTACACATTTATAACCCAAGATATTAAAAATAACGTTCAATCACCAAATTTAATCCGAAAATGCATGAAAGTGGGCATAACTCCATCAAAGATTTCCGCATACGTCTGAAACTCGAACTTGGTCTGTAGCTTCTCATAACAAAGCAATGTAGCAATTCTCAGTATAACATCTTGAAAGACCGCAGAAAAAAGTGCGGAAAACTAATATTTTTCGTATTGCATAAGTCGAAAGTGGACATAACTCCATGAAAAATTGACGAAAATGTCTGAAACTCAAACTTGCTCTGTAACTCCTTATACTAAAGCGATGCACCGATTTTCACTTAAATATTCTGAAGGAGTGCGGGGAAAAAGTGCGGAATGCTGATATTTTTCATATTTCCTAAGTCGAAAGGGGGCATAACTCCATTAAAGATTTACGCATATGCCTGAAACTCCAACTTGGCCTGTAACTTCTCATAACAAAGCTTTGTAGCAATTCTCAGTACAATATCTTGAAAGACTGCGAAAAAACGTGCGGAAAACTATAATTTTTTGTATTTCATAAGTCGAAAGGGGGCATTAACTCCATGAAAAATTGACGAAAATGTCTGAAACTCGAACTTGCTCTGTAACCCCTTATACTAAAGCGATGTACCGATTTTACCTTAAATATCTTGAAGGAGTGCCAGAAAAAGTGCGGAAAGCTGATATTTTTCATATTTCCTAAGTCGAAAGGGGGCATAACGCCATCAAAAATTGACGCATACGCCTGAAACTTGGTCTTTAACTTCTCATAACAAAGCTATGTAGCAATTCTCAGTACAATATCTTGAGACTGTGAAAAAAGGTGCGGAAAACTAATATTTTTCATATTTCATAAGTCAAAAGGGGGTATAACTCAACTTGCTCTGTAACCCCTTATACTAAAGCGATGCACTGATTTTCGCTTAAATATCTTGAAGGAGCGCGATAAAAGTGCGGATAGCTAATATTTTTCGTATTTCTTAAGTCAAAAGAGGGCATAACTCCATCAAAAACTGACGCATATGCCTGAAACTCGAACTTGGTCTGTAACTTCTCATAACAAAGCAATATACCAATTATCAGTTGAATACCTTGAAGGACTGCGAAAAAGTGTGGAAAACCAACTGTGACAGACAGACGGATGGAGTGCAAACCTATAGCAAACCTAAACCCCACTCCCCTTACTCACGAGTTAAATTTCTGATGTTTTCGTTTGAAATTGATAAATATGATTTCTTACATGCACCTGCTTGTCTTTAAACCCTTTACTTTGTCCACATATTTTCTCACTCGTGGCCATAAACTGCTGAGATCAACGAAATTTGAGACCTTGAGTGTAGGGCTGCGCGATATACCGATACCATATTTAAAACCGATATCCTGCACTGACGGTTTCATAACCGATTATAAGAAATAAATATCGAAAAACCGAATATGAACATATTTTCGGTTTTTCGTTTCAGGATTGTTAAAAATAAAAGATACTAACGAGCATGAAAAGTGTAATGAATAATAATGCCCATACTTTCCATTAAGCTACGTTCGGGGCAACTAATAATTGAACGTGGCCCCAATTGCGCATATTGTGTAACTCCATGTAACTCGCTGTACGCCGAGAGAAATCAAGCATCGAATTAATTAAATAAATATCCACTCGTCTTTTCTCTGGTAGTCTCCGATAAATTTGCAATATAAAACACAATACTAAGGCGGGAATTTGTCATTGAAATTTGTATCGGGGAAAACATTTCTAAACAACGGCATCCGTTTTATTTACATCACTGGGCCGAATTGGAAATGAAAGAAGAAAGGGAGATAATTACATCATAATTAATTACAATCACGTGATTTACGTCTTTTCGCAACCTGTTCTGCTGATGATTTATGATTAATTTTGACAAAATAAACAATGCTTATTTAACTGTGCATAATATTTAGGTGGTCTAATTAATAATTTAACTCCCGCGATGATGGATATTATGAGGTAAATTAAGCTTTTAAGGTGTAAAATGTCACGAATGTATCAGGGCGTGAAAATACGTTCTGTTTTCGTGCTATTTTTTATAATTTAAATTTTTTGTTTCATGTCCATAAAACCGATATTCGGTTAAAACCGATATGAAGTCATATCGAAACAGATATGGCTGTAAGCCAAACCGCGCAGCCCTACTTGAGTGTATACACAGTGTGTTGGCTGGAGTGAGTTCAGGAAGGCAAATGTTGGGCGAACGTTCACGTTCTTAGTGAGACAGTGTGCAGTAATGTGTCGTCTACATTAACAGTACTAAACTAACCTGTCTATAGTGAGCGTATGACACATTATTGAACACTGTTAAGGAAAACATTTTTCGCGCTCCTGAACACACACCCCTGTACGCGATACTAAACCTAGGACTTTAATACAGCAAGAACTCACTTAGCAATAGGCATTCATTGCCTTCGGCGGACAACCTAGTTGAATTCATGACCTATATATCAGGGGTCGAGTTAAGCTTTAACAGGGCCAGCAAAGTTCAATAGTTGGGCCGACAGGAACATAACTGGCCCAAAAGCTTCACCGTTACAAGTTTTGCAAATTAAAATTTTGGTATGCAATATATATTGCGGTAAAAATGTACCGTACGTGTCTATTTAATCAATGAAGTACTTAGCCTGTAAAACGCAACAATTTTGGATGTGGTATAGCGTTATCCCGTACCACTCTGATGAAACTGGTGTACATTTTTCAACAATTTTGCTGGACGATGTTGCTGTCTACGACAGCGCCATCTCCCACCAAACTTGTTGAAAAACATACACCAGTTCATCTTTTAATTTTAAATTTTTGACACCAGACTGGTAAGTGTTAATTGCGACGTGTGAATGATTGTTCGGAAATGACACCTCTGGTCGTTTGTTTAGGCCCATATTGCTAAAGCAGCACCACAAATAGCACTCTATCGTTTTGAACACACATATATGCGCATGTGCGTCTCACTTAGAAAATTACTTTAAACAGCTGATTGTAATTCGTGTCCATGCAATACGTAGCAGGGAAAAATGAGGAATTCATTCATATTTAACTTGTAAAATACAATTTAATGCCGATATACCCCCAATATACAGCCCATGCGTTTTAATTTGTGAGGTATATATGATTGCATTCTCCATTTTAGGTTATAAAAAAACCGTTCTCATTCCTGACATCGCCTAACATAGATTTAGATTATGAGTACATAGCAATGGAGTAGCTGCCGATGTGAAATGGAGGTAACATACATGTATGTGGAGAATTGAAATTCAAGGAAGTGTCAAATTCATCAATCATTAGTCTGACTCAAGCATTATGTGAGGCATAGGAGCGGATAGGTCAAAGGTATTTTTAAACTAATGCTGAATTGCTGGATTACACAGTACCATTGTGTTTGGTGTGGGGACCTAAATGTCAGGGGCCGTATTCACCAAGGGTACTTACGTCAAAAATGGTGCATAAACTATACATAGGTCCGAACATGGACGTAATTCTCGTTCGAAGTCTCGTTTACAGTAGCGAGCATTTGTGAGATTTACGAAAGCATGTTATTTTCAAGTCTATATTTATCTCTAATAATTTCCATTGAGCATTTTACATGTTTTGGGCAACTGTGCAACTAACACTAACAAAGAACTTTCAGAAAAGTGCAGAAAGGCGTGTATATAATAAACGACTAACAATATTCAAGCTACATCACCTGTTTTCGTACTTTGCTATTGCCCTGTTGCCGAGGCTTTCCCTTTGTTATGAAGTGAACTCAAGCTTCATAAATGGACTCAAAGTTAATCGATCATAGAAGAATAATGTTTGCTATGGTGTTTGATCATGTAAGCATTCAATAATATCTTTTGAGTTCGCAGAAAGCATTTTGATTGCTTCTCATTTAAACTAATCAGGGTGTAGGATGGGGATACGCTATGGGAGAGACAAAACCTGGGTAGGATATTCTCCATGACCCACTCCCACACCACCACCCCTATTCTAGGTCATGGAAGTCATGAAAATCACAAAAACATTTCTGTGAAAAATTATGCTGTACCAATTTAATTTCCATGACAAAGATAAAATGCATGAGATGCTATCTGAGCGCATCTAGATTTCAAAGGTTTCTCGTTTACAGTAACCGTCTAGGTCACTCTGTGAAATTCCATGACTTTTACATTTCTTTCCATGACCTATAATATAAGCATAATATATGCATAAGTCCTGGTTATGTCAATTAGACATTATAAGACTATGCATAACCCTTTAATGCTTAAATTATTTCAAGAAAATTTCATTTTTATGAAAGGAAAATGTCTGTGCAAATGAGATTACTTTTTGAAAATTTACCTGACTGGCTCGGTTATTGAGCCAGTCACTCCAGTGGCAAGCATTCAAAAGTAGTTTTCCCTTGCTCTGCATATGGATATTTCACAAGACCACTGTAGATAGTAGATAGCATATTGGGTATTAAATGGTTAATAATTTAATACCATAGCAAATGGCTTATGAGACATTTTAATTAACAGTGAGTTTCCCAAACAGGCTGTCTTACTTCTAGTAAGATTTAGATGTTGCAGGATCAAATATATGATGTAGGCATACACATTTGTTCCACAACAGTTCAAATTTAGTCCCTAGCCCAATCTGTCAATGACTCCCTTACTTGGAATGAAGTCAGTTGAATTCATAATTAGACGCTCTTGACCATCCTGTGTATCCTGTGGAATATCTTTTATTTAGTTGTTGATAATTTACAATTTGTTGCTTCAATTTTTCAACAATAAAGGCATGTCAAACAGTTTTCTAATTTCTAATATTGTTTCAGATTTATGATGAATTAATGACAGCTGAAAAACATGATCCATATAAATGCATGATTTTATATGGAATGATTATCTTTACTGACATGACTGGTATTATCTGGCTAAATTTGTCATTGCCTTATCACTGTTTCTCAATTTTAAAGTTATTAGTAGGTAAATTGTTGAATGTTCTGAAGCCAATTTGGCCGGGAGCTTTTGGTTACATAGGAAACTTTTCTTGGACATGTTAGAAAGCAACAGTTTCCTGGTACATTTAGCCTCAAAATATTCACAACAATCTTTTATTAATAATTTAAATATTTTGATACAAATTATACCACTCAGCTTTCCAGCTGAATTAAATTATTCAACACCTTAACTCTTTAACACACATATCAGCCCAAAATGGTGTTTACAGTGGTCTTGAGAAATGCCCATTTGCAGACCAAGATAAGGTAATTTCTGAAAATTTACAAGTGAAATGACTGGTTCAATAACCGAGCCAGTCATTCCAGTGGTAAATCTTCAAAAATATGCTTCTCTTGGTCTGCAAATTGACATTTTCTTTGAGAAAATTTAAATTTTCTTGAATTTTTTTTATTTTCTTGAAGAAATTCAAGTCTTAGTGTTAATCATTAATGGTCAAGAATGGTTTAGAAAATCAAAGTTTGCTTATTGAATGCCAATTTACACTTTGCATACCAAGATTAACCTTTACACCTCCGATGTCAAAATTTAAAGTTTTCAAATTAAATTAAACAAGAGGCCCAAGGGCCTGTGGCGCTCACCTGGACCATTAGCATTTGAACCATTTGTATTTAAATAGATATGATGGATCATTTCCGGAAAATCCAAGATGGCCACCCGAAAAAATGACCAATTAAAATTCTGAATAGATGTTCTAGAGTCTACCATGATAGGGCCATTCTAGCCAAATTTGTTTGAAATATATCAAGCGACTAAGGAGAAGCAACGAATTGACAGTTTCTGGTAAATTTTCATAAAATCAAATCAAAATTCTGAATAGAATTTCTAGAGCCTACCACCATAGAATGCATCTAGTGAAATTTGTTTGAAATATGCCAAGCAGCTATGGAGTAGTAGCATTTTGACCATTTCCGGTAAATTTCATAAAATCTCAGATTTTCACCCAAAAAATTGATCAATCAAAATTTTGAATACAAGTTCTAGAGCCTACCACCATAGACTGCATCCAGTCAAATCTGGTTGAAATATGTCAAGCAGCTAAGGAGGAGTAGCACTTTGAGCATTTCCGGTAGATTTTTCATAAAATCTCATATTTTCACCCAAAAAATTGATCAATCAAAATTCTGAAAAGAAGTTCTAGAGCCTACCACCATAGAATGCATCTAGCCAAATTTGGTTGAAATATGTCAAGCAGCTAAGGAAGCTCGTGTAGCATTTTGACCATTTCTGGTAGATTTTTCATAAAATCTAAGATATTCACTCAAAATAGTTACGCAACAAAATTCTGAATGGAAGTTCTAGAGCCTATGACCATAGGATTCTTTCAGCCCAATTTGGTTGAAATCGGTCACAATTCTAAGGAGAAGCAATTTGCCAATTTCCGGTAAATTTTTAATAAAATCTCAGTTTTTCACCCAAAATATTTACAAATCAAAATTCTGAATGGAACTTCTATAACCTATGACAATAGGATCCTTTCAGCCACAATTGATTGAAATCGGTCAAAAGTGTAAGAAGGTAAATTTTTAATGAAATCTAAGATTTTGACGCAAAAGATTTATGAATCAAAATTCCAAATGGAAGTTCCGGATCTGAGCACAATAGCATCCTTTGACCACAATTTAGTTGAGATTCGGCTATTGGTTAAGGAGTAGCGTTTTAAAGCAAAAGTTGACGGACGGACGGTCGCCACGGCATAAGCTCACTTGACCTTTCAGGTCAGGTGAGCTAAAAATGGTAGTTAATTTTTCAACAAATGTGATGGAATATGTTGCTGTGGTTGAAAAATGTAGCCTCCAGCAGTTTCTTTGCTAGTGACATGGCAAATGATAGAATATTGCCTGCCATCAGAGTGGTAACGGTTATTTTAAAGAGAATAGTATTTTAGAAAATTTTCCACTGGACTGACTGGCTCTGTTATTGAGCTAGCCATTCCAGTGGTAAATTTTCTAAAATATCCTCTTGACATGCATAGGCATTTCTCAGGACCACTACTAAGGCAGTTTCTGATTGATTTGACCATTCAACACAACTGTCATTTATTTTGCAGGTGCCATAATAAAGTGTGAGCAAAGCCTACTGAAGCAGAGTCAGTGTTACAATGAGTCTGATGAGATGCAAGATGGACTGACCAATTGTTCATGATTTAGAAAGATCAGCACTTTTAAAAGACTGTGTCGATTAAAATGAATATGTGTGCCTTCTCAGATTACCAACTTTCCAAGAAGCATTCTCAATGTAGAAATCTACAGACTATGCTAAATTAGTGTGTTCTGAGGAAATCATATGACAAACTGAACAGATAGATACTCTATGTGTAGACAAATAAGGGCCACATACATATTGATATGGATGATAATGTACAAAACACTTTATTAGATCACACCATTGACACAGCCATGACCGCCTAATCAATTTTCATTCAACACAGATGATAAATACCTGTTTGTACTGCATTCTATGTGTTTTAAACATAAATGCTACTGTAAATGAGAATTGTGTTAAATGAAAGCAATAAACTAAGTATATATAGTCATGATAGTTGATTATTTTTAAGTTTTAGTATTTAGTGTTAGATTTAAGTTCTGATTTCAAGGATTTAAGCAAATTAACCCTTTAATGGCTAAATTAGGTCAAAATATCAAATAATTTGCCTATTTAATGACAATTTGCAGGTCAAGATGTATTTTTGAAAATTTACCACTGGAATGGCTGCAAGCCTGGAAATAAGGTGCCTAGCAAGGACATTGTCAGGCACCAAACTATCAAATGTCAGGCACAGTCTTGCCAGTTCCTGACATTTTGTCAGGTACAGATTTAAAGTCCCAGTAGTTGCAATGTGCAACAAAAGAGTCTGCATACAAGTGTTGACAAAGCCATAAAATATTCATCTACCCAAGGTGTATCACGGATCATTATGACACATGATTTGTTGCTTTTTGACATGTTTCTAATACGGTCAAGTAAAGAGCACTGAAGTAGAATAGTGTTGACAGGCAGCAAATTCTGGATGTCCGGTACTAAGTAGCTGGTGGCTGACAAAGTGTTGGACACTGTTGAGAAAATTATTTCCAGGCCTGGGCTGGCTAGCTCATTGAAAAAAAAATTCAACCTAATTTGTCTGCAAGGATGCTAGGGGTGTAGGCTTAACAACTTGTATACAGAATTTTGATTGATCAAATTTTTTGGTATTTTATGAAAAATGTACCGAAGATTCTCAACACACTACTCATGTACCACTCGGCGGATTTCAACCCTCATTGGCTGGACGGACCCTAGCAAAGTAGGTTCTAGAAATTCTATTCAGAATTTTGGTTGGTTGATTTTTTGGTGAAAAATCTTGATTTTATGAAAAATATACTGGAAATTGTCAAAACGCTTCTTCTCCTGAGCTGCTTGACAGATTTCAACAAAATTTGTCTAGAATGACCCTGTCATGATAGGCTCCAGAACTTCTATTCAGAATTTTGCTTGGCCAAGTTTTTGGAGTGAAAATCATAGATTTTATGAAAATCTTACCAGAAATCTGGCTAGAAGGATTCTATAGGTGTAGAATCTAGAACTTCTATATAATTCATAATTTTTAGTTAGCAGGGTTGGGGTCGAGTACGGGCAACTGTACTCAGAGGCTGAGTATGAGTATTTTGGCAAAGTAATTGAGGCTGGGTGCAAGTACATGTACTTTTTAGCAATTGTACTGAGGCCGAGTACGAGTACATTGGAAATGTACTTGAGTACGAGTACAAGTACATATTAATATGAAACTGTCATCCATGGTGGCTATGGACGGTTTGGGGGAGAACACCAATACTTTAATATTCCCTTTTCCTGCTTGCTATATGGGGTGGAATTGCTGTGATTATTCTGTAAATATACATGTAAATATAAAATATGGCTTTGGTAGTGATGTCTCCCTCTATTTATTTACAAAACAACGGTACCGTGTTGAATGTTTTGGATATAATCTGACTGAATGCTGATGCCACCATGGGCGGCATTAGCTCCCAGGAAAATTAGTTTCAAAACATTTCATAGAATATTTACTAACTCTTTCACCGATACAGACAAAATGACAAATTCATTACAATAAGAAATAAGCAGTTGAATATTAAAATAATAATTTGTCAGTAGCTCCAATTAGGCAGCAATTACTTCCAGTCAAATTACTTTCAAAATAGTTAACAGACTATTTCTTACTTCATAAAGAATTTGCTGAATTCTTGGCATGATTGCTATGAATGTATAGGATAAGGATTCAGCACTGAAAGGGTTAAATTAGAAATAATTTATTTCAGATAAATAATGTAAAAAAGCTGAATATTTTGAAATTAATTTGACTGATAAACATTACTGCTAATGGCAGCATTCGATTCCAGTCAAATTATTTTCAAAATATTCAGCATTGAACAGTTTATGTAATATTAACATTGATTAACCCTCAAATATCTTCAAGAAAATATTAATTTTCTCATAGAACTTGTCAAATTGCAGATTATTTTTGAAAATTTACCACTATTTCAGTGATAAATTTTCAAAAATAGTCTTCATTTGATCTGCAAATTAACATCTTCCACGACAACTGCAGAAAGCTTTTTTCGCTGGATTGAGTTAAAGGGTTAAGAGTTGGGAGGCCTATAAATCCTGAACTAATGGCTTTGTCTAATTTCATTGTTAGGGCTGCCCGCCTATCAAGCATGAATGGTGTCTTATCAATAGAAGTATAATTGCCCAGGCCAGGTATTTGTTGGCTTGTGAGCTTTCACAGCTGTTCTAATCTTCCCTCATACATCTCTCATCACATTCAGTGATAAATGGTCAGAAGTGACAATTCTTATGCTGCTATGAAAGATTCTATTGAACAAGTTATTTGCTGGTATGTCTTGCTGCTTTAAACAGCAATTATGGTTTCCAGACAAATTATTTTCCAAATATATAACGGTTTAACTGTATGGCTGCTTTGAAATGTAAATCAAGAGGGCTTCAATAGTGCAAGGATTAAAATGCTTTACTTGTTTAATCTCATTCCCTATTCGCATGTACACCTATAGCAATTGTCTATCAGACACAAACACAGTGTTTGTACACCTTTCAGGATTTGAAATTCCATGACTTTTCCATGACTAAAATTAACAAATTGCATGACCTCCAAGAATCAATATCTCAGAAACAGAAGACTTTTTAAAACATTACTGGAATGGTATATATGTAGGGCTATTATAGCTATAATATGCCTATGAAATTATTTTTAAAATATTTAAAAACCAATTTGACTGCAAATTATTGCAGCCTAATGCAGCAAGAACCGCCCGGTAAATTAATTAAAATTATTTTGAAACTAATTTCACTGTGCATTAATATATAAATAAAGAAATCGAACATTATATAGGAATGATTTAAAGATTAACCCTTTCACAGACAAATCCATGAAGAACTAAATTTTGTAATACTTATTCTGTTTATTATTTTGAAATTAATTTGACTGGAATCTGTTGCTGCCTAAGCCAGCAATGGCTTCCAGTCAAATTAGTTTCAAAATATTCAACTGACAACAGTTTTCTTGTATGGTTTCCTTGAAAATGAGATATCAGGAATTCAACGGTGAAAGGGTTAAGAGCACTAGCTACAATGTATCATCATCATGGCATCATATGTACAACTGTAACTAGACAAAGAGCATAATTATGTACATAAACCTATCACATCAATTCAAAATATTTTAAAACGGTATTGCAATATAACCAATATTTGGGACTATATTGTTTGTAATAATTGTATTTTATGTAATATTTGTAAATCTTACGTTTATCATGCTTAAATGAAGAAATAAAACCCAAAGTGATCTGTATCTGTACTAATACTGGGCAAAATTCACACTTCAAATGTTCCATTTGTTTTTATTCTCTATGCGAGTGACTCCAATCCTAAGCTTGTTAGCATGCCGGTTACACTCTGTCTTGGATATTTGTAGACAGGTCGAGCTAGCACAAATCTTGCTGATTTCCTCTGGACAGCCTCGATTGATTGGCTTACATAGTTTGTTGGCGAGTCCCAAACTGTAGAGCTCTATTTCAGTTTTGGCTGAGGAATCCAAGAACTCTGTGAGCCGAGCTTGTGAAGTTGGAGATGTGTTTGTTCCATTTTACGTTACTGGCCAACTCCACCCCGAGGTATGGGTTTGATATGATCTCTTTTAGTATCTGATCTTGCATTGTGAAGTACATGTAAGTACTGTAGCTGGATCTACATTGGGTGACTCAGGATGTTGCACTTTGCTACGTTGAACTCCATTTGCCACGTGACAGTCCAGGTCCTTTTGCAGAATCTGTTGGTCTTCACTGGATTCGATGGTGCAGTAGAGAAGACAGTCGCCTGCGAAGGGTCTGATTGTTGAGCTTATGTCGTCGGCAATATCATTGATGAAGTCTACGAAGAGAATCGGTCCTAATACGGAGCCTTGTGGAGTTGGATGATTCTCCATCAAGGATTACTCTTTGGCGCCTGTCGGTGAGGAAGTCCTCGACCTAGCGAAGGACGTCTCATTGTATGCCATAGTGGTGGAGTTTTGGGAGTAGCCGCTTGTGTGGCACCTTATCAAACGCTTTGGCGAAGTCCAGCACTGCTACATCAACTTGTTTCCATTGGTCTAGGCATTTGGTGAGGTCATCCGTTATGATGATAAGCTGAGCCTCACATGATCTTTTGGATCGGAATCCATGTTGGTTAGGATGGAGTATGTCGTTCATCCAGAATTTCAATTTCAAACCAAATTAACACATGTTCTTAAATATTTTGAAATTAATTTGGCTGGAAGCAGTTGCTGGCTCAAGCGGCAATGGATTCTAGGCAATTTATGTTTAAAATATTCAACAGTTTTCTGTGTGACAGCCATGAAATTTAGATAGAAATGGTTCATTACTGTAAGTCTCAAATGCTTGTTATCCTATTCCCTATTAGCATGCATGTACATACTACAGCAATTGCCCTTTCCAGGCAAACATCCATAATTTCAATTTTAAAACAACTTTTTAAAAACAAATCACTATGAAAACACATTACTAGGCAAATTAATTTCAAAACCTTGAGCAGATAACACCAAATTAGTCAAATTGTTTGCAAATATTTACTAGAATTCATATCACCTCTCTGCTGAGAACCAGTGTTTGAGATTTTGAATGAAAAAGATAAAAGTATGCATATAATTTTTATGTAGAAAATGGATAAGTACTGAGCATGTACTCTTAAGTACTCTAAAGTACAAGTGCAAAGTATGTACTCGAGTACAAGTACTTTGGAAATGTACTGAGGCTGAGTAGTACTGAGTACATGCGAGTACTTGAAAATCTGTACTCGAGTACACGAGTACTGAGTACATGAGTAAATTGGCCCCAACCCTGTTAGTTGGTCGATTTTTGGCTGACATCTTAGATTGTTTGAAAATGTTCCAAAACAATTTAACTCTTAACACTCCGATGTCAACATTTGGTGTTCATTTTTCAACAAATTTGGTGTAAGATGTTGTCATAGACAGAAACATAATCCACCAAAATTGTTGAAAAATGTACACCAGTTTCATTGGTATTGACATAGTAAAAGATTGAATATTGACATCAGAGTGGTAAAGGTTAAAACGTTACTCCTTAATTAATGGCCCAATTTAAATGAAACTTGGGTTGAATGTTCTTTTGGCGATATGCTTCAACATATCAAACGATAATTTTGTTTGGTCAATTCCTTTTGAGCCCATCTTGGTTTTTTCGAAAATTATCCATCATGCCTATTTAAATGCAAATACGGTATTTAAAATCCTAAGGGTTCCGGTGCGTGTCACAGACCTCTTGTTAATTTGATTGGATGCTGTTGCTGTTTCCAATCAGTCAGAAGTGAGATAAACTGAGCTTTAAAAGCAATAGAGGGATCTAATTCTAGCTCAGATGTCCTCATGAGCATACCAATGTTTGCTGCTTGAAAAAAATATCAATGCCTTGAATATTTATAAATCCATAGTTTGTTGATTTTTATCTTATATCATGGCATAATACAAATGCAATTCCAGAATCATTGTCAATTTGAATGTTGATAAATAGCAGATTTATTCAATGAATATTATATTATAATATAAATTAGTCAATAACGCAAGTATATGTACCGATTTATTATATGACATATTAGAATGCGGGCAGTCTAACCTCAACGATGGTGCTGTTTTAATTTTTACCATACCCTGATTGCATTCTCCTCAAAATGCTAAGTTACAGCACTGGCGCTGTTGATGCCTATTCAGCAGAATATTTAGTAAATAGTAAATCCATCAAAGACACAGTTCGACTTACCGGACCATTCCGCATATAGTCACTGCTTTGCCTGTCCATTGGCCCTCTACAAGCTTGACCGGGCCATAGTTTCAAGACCTTTATATGTACGATCATGAAACTTGGTATGTGGATGCATCTTATGCAGCTAATGGGTGTAGTGTGAAAAGTAGGTCAGTGTGACCTAATTTTGACATACTTTTCATGGTTTACAGAAATTTTTTGTCCGGGCAGTGGTTGTAACTTCAAGAGTTTTTGGTATATGGGAACTAAACTTGATATGTGACTGCATCTTAGAGAGGTACCTTTGATTTACTTTCCATGGTGTTATTGAACATTACAGAACATGTTAGTCTAGGCTATAGTTTGAAGAGTTTTGACATACTGGAACTAAACCTGGTGTGTGGATGTATTATACGCTGAAGGTGTGTAGCGTATGAAAAGTTGTGACCTACTTTCACGCTTCACTGAACATGCTTTTGACCTACTTTTCAAGGTTCGTAAGTGAAATTGAAGTAAACAGAAATGGTATTTGGTTAACCTATTTAGCGGCTAGAACATTGCAAAAGCCGAACCTGCCCCTGATATCGTAGTAACTATACGGGTATACAGCACATGTAAGCTGTTGAATATTTTGAAACTAATTTGTCTGGGTGCTTATGACTTGGGTACGTCATTAATTACATATTTTGATTGTGACGTCAGCCTACATATACATGAGTGGCAGATTAGAATCATCCATTGTGACCGTGGGGGGGGGGGGTGCATACAGAAAGACTGTGGCCATACAATAGGTTTCCACAACTGTACTAAAAAAAATCAGGGAAAAAAAATGTATAAGTGCTGCTCGTGAACAGTGAAACGTGTTTTGGAATGGATTATTTGGAATCGAATGTAGTCGTGAAATTTTCGCCACAGACATACCAGGGTGTGTGTGGGTAGCGCCGTGTGTAGCGGGACTTACAGATACACAGGGTATGAAATAACGGTCGGACATCGGTCATGTCCGAACAAATCCGGATGGGTAAAAAAATGTTATTGAACATGAATTTTGGGGAAAATTTGCAAATTTTGGAAAAAGAGAACAAGTGAACAATGTTGGTATCGCACTCAAATACGATAGATCGATCGAGCGCGCGTTTGTGCGTCATTTGCACATTTCTAAGTGAAAACGATATTCACCTTGGTTACCAGTATTCGTGATCTGTCAAAACGCGTCATACCGGCAAATTCATCCTAGAGGGTGGTCTTACAATAGCTAATTGTCCCGGGAATAGTGTAAACCTTTTATACTGGCGAATTTTCTGATTTCTAATGAGGGATATAGACCGTGAGTCACTTTAAGTCATAATTAAGTCATACGGCGAATAAATGACAGATAAAATTGCATAGAACATCTGATAAATGATACCACTCAAAATCTTGTCATTTCGCTAGTCTGAAAATGATCGAGTCAATGCAAAATTAGCAATGGCGGATCTACAAAATCGGCCACTGCGCACGAGTTAGTGATGTGTTCTTACACACCTTCTGTCATGAGAAGAGAATTTGGTCTCGCAATTTCATTGGTTGTTGGACATAATTATATCTAGAAAATCCAATGACATTACGTGAGAGATTTTCACAGAAGTTTGAGACGCGTTCTTTCACGCCTTCGATACTGAAGAAGCTAATTCTTCCTCGCGATTTCCTTGGTAGCTGTATATAGAAAACCAATGAAATAGCGGGCGAGTTTTCTCGCAATAGAAGTGAAGAAAGCAAGTTAAAAAATAATCGCACTGTAGAAGACACTTGACAACACGCGCGTTACCATTATATTCGCGTTCTACAATTAACCATTTAATGGTCAAATTTGCCTAAAAATTTTAATTAAAAATAGTTAATGGCCATTTGCAGGTCAAGAGATTATTTTTGAAAATTTACCACGGGAATGACTGTCTCCGTTACTGAATAAGCCATTTCAATGGAAAATTTCAAAAATAATCTCTTGACCTGCAAGTGAACATTTATCAGGAAAACTATCACAAGCCTTCTTTGACTAATGTGTTCTAAAGTGAAAATTTTTTAAAATTTAATTGTACATGACATAGCGGGCGACAGCAGTTGATGTGTTGCTAAAATGGCATCTGAGCAAAAAGTGCCCAAAGGGGCAACCCTTTCTAAATGGAGGACCGAGTATAAGTGGTTACGTCCTCATTTTCTGGGTCCTACAGTTGACTATGAAATTGCTCTATCTTTATACATTTTCTCCTGAAAATGTCTTAGTCTATTTGACTTTTTCAGGACAAAATGGGTAAAAATAGAACAATTTCACAGCCAACCGAAAACCTATATTTTTCTCCAGAAATGCAGGAGATGGCCTCGGAGAGCATCTAGATCAGGTTAGTTAACTTCCGCTTTTTTGTCAGATCAAATTGACTCTCCTTATTTCAGACCCTTGATACATGCACTGCAGGCCGAATCTGTGGCTGATATATATCTAAGCGGGCAGGGTGCGAGAATTTCACCTCTTGTTTATGGACCATATCTATAGCGGAATATTTATCGGAAATGCTGGTATGCCATATATTAATAAAATACAGGCCGACCAGTATTTCCGTGAAAGTCTCCAATTTGCACCGAGTCTTCTCCAACCAAGTAGGTTGTACACTCGCAACACTAGTCCTAATTTGGTGTTTTCTTATTTCCAAATATTGCTTGCTAAATAGTCTCTGAAAATTATATAATCGTTAATTTAGAAGATAATGTTAATATTTATACAGTTCTCAATATATGTTGTCAACGGGGATTGTGAAAACGAAGTTAAGTAATGTTGTGAAACTTTTACACTTCTCGGCGGTCTACAGAAACAGAGAAAGATTTGACAGCTGTGACCGCGTTCGCGTCATAAGCGGTGCTCGTGAACACCTGATTCTAGTCTTAAAACGCTAGAGAGCTCCGCACCTAAGTTACGCCTTTTGACGTACGCTAGGCATCCTTTCATGAATATGGAATAAGTAGGGAGCGTAAATAGGTGCGTAACTTACGGTCCCAGTAATTTAGGCAGAAATTTTAACTGGCCCGGACGTGTTACTTGAATTTTTAATTGGCCTAATACAAAAGTCGCTTTAGACGACCCCTGTATATATTTTGCTATCGAATAATCTTGAATCTTTTGCTATCGAATAAATAATCTTGAATCTAGAAACCTGGGCTGTATCTTGATTCTAATCGCTCCCACAGGTTTACTATGGGATTTTAGTTTGCCACGAAGTCTGGTTAAAACACTATAAATAACATTATCTATAACATTTTCAATTTCTACAACATCTCAATAAGTAAGGCTATACTTCTATGATGCGCTTTTGCCATACGAAGAAAGCGGTAAAACTAAATAACAGAAAATAACTGAGTTACCACTTTTCGTGAGGGGTAAAAATAAGGATATAGCCAAAACTCTTATAAATAAAATTATCTAATCTATTTTTTTTCAATGTTTGCAACATTTTAATAAGCTATGTTTTTTTCACCAAAGCGGCAAAAACCAATAACAGAAATACATGTTACCATTTTTTGTTTTAGCTCACCTGGCCTTACAAAAAGAAGAAATGAATAAAAATACAAAGTGGCACAGCTTGAATAAGTTTGTGGAAGTATTAATTACGCCATAGTATGTCTGCCAAATTTGGGAATTAATGTTCAATAATCTTTTATGGCCTCCCCAGCCTCCCCGTCACTGGGGACAATTGAATAATTTTAAACATTTCGACTCCTGGAAATCTGTTTTAAAAGCTATAAATAATACAACATTTTCCGTTTGCAACAAGCATGCCCTTATTGTTTCAACAAGGTCTGATGTCTTACCGGACTCCAGCGCGAGTACTCGGCTCCAAGCTCGGGTGGGCTCGGCTCCCAGATTGTAGTCGGTAGGATATTGATAATTAACATGCAAACCCCATTCGTGTTCTCACGTTTTTCAGCCAATATACGATTTTTTATTATTTACGCACAGATTGTAGTCAAATTATAATTATATTATATATATATTAGATACTAAGAAATTAAATTAGTTTCAAAATATTCAACTTTATAGCTGAATATCCCAATACGGACAAACTTTAATCCCAGTCAAATTAGTTTCAAAATATTCAGCTAACCCGAAAAATACATTTACTATTTACGGACAAACTTTACTCCCAGTCAAATTAGTTTCAAAATATTAAACTTTATAGCTGAATATCCCAATACGGACAAACTTTAATCCCAGTCAAATTAGTTTCAAAATATTCAGCTAACCCGAAAAATACATTTACTATTTACGGATAAACTTTACTCCCAGTCAAAATATTCAGCTACATTCAATTAATATTCAGTAATCAAATGTTGCTGAAAATACTTCAACATTTAATTGTAAGTTTTGGAACTTCAAATCCTGAATAATTATATTATATACGATTTTATACTACGTTTTACTATTTACGGACAAACTTTACTCCCAGTCAAATTAGTTTCAAAATATTCAGCTAACCCGAAAAATACATTCAATTAATATTCAGTAATCATGTTACTATGTTTTACTATTTACGCTGGATACTAAGAAATTAAATTAGTTTCAAAATATTCAACTTTATAGCTGAATACCCCAATACGGAAAAACTTTACACCCAGTCAAATTAGTTTCAAAATATTCAGCTAACCTGAAAATTCAGTAATTAAATGCCACAATGCTATTATACAGTCGCCTCAGCGCCGTTTACAATAGGCCGCAATGCTATTATGCCTCAGCGCCGACGAGAATCTAGAGCCCCAGCGACGACATCTGCGCTGACGATATCGGCGCTGGAGTCCGGTAAGATGCCAGACCCTTATCTATTGTTTTAAACTAGTCTGGTGGTTTCTTTTATAGCCGCCATTAGCCATAATTATAAAGAAGGCA
The DNA here is from genome assembly GCA_034401795.1 of Chaetoderma sp. LZ-2023a. Classification (NCBI taxonomy): domain Eukaryota; kingdom Metazoa; phylum Mollusca; class Caudofoveata; order Chaetodermatida; family Chaetodermatidae; genus Chaetoderma; species Chaetoderma sp. LZ-2023a. The sequence continues at coordinate 177,815,539 of CM067373.1, read as the reverse complement.
GTAAAACTAAATTATGACAAATAGTTCAAATAGCCAGTTAAAAGTTTTAATGAATGGGTATAGATTATGGCTATATGGCCTATATATCTGATATACTTACGAGATATACGCTAGAATCTAAAATCCATTTCTTTAACTTGTTCAAAATGTGCCTACAAATCCTTATACAACCTACCGCCACACATGTTCACCTTGAAAGATAGTTTGTTGCTTGATTGGAAGTCCCTACCGTTACAGGGACACGCGCACCACTTTCGCAGCGGATTAGCTTATTAAAGATAATTATTGATCGTAATTAATGACACTCAAATTCAAGACAGTCGAAAAATCTTTCCTGAAAATGTATTCTCTGCTATAAATAGTTTCACCAGTGTATCGCTTGAGCTAATAAGACGTGAGACGTACGTCGAGCAGTAAATCATCTGTCAATGAGGCGCACGGTTAAACGTGTCGGGAAAGCGTCCAGGGTGCGGGAGGCGAGCCCGGATAAAAGGGGTAGATCGCCGGGTCCTTTTCTAATTCTGATTTAAACTTCCTGAGCTCAGTTACACCTAGCTCTCCCAAATAATCGTTGAAATTACTTCCCACATGATATTTCTAACTTAATATCTTAAGTATATAGCATAATTTTATTTTTATTTGCAATAATAGGCACGTGTCTGCTTAATCCGTATTTTTATGTATTGATACAAAATCTCAAGTCAAGTTAGCTCATTCAACGGAGATATTTTGGCTATTATTTTCGTTTAAGCTTTCTGAGCAGAACCCATCTCAAATTATCATCGAAATTACTTCCCACAGGGTAATTCTAAATTAATATCTTAAATATATAGTTGAATTTTTTTTTTATTTGCAAAAATAGACGAGTCTGCTTAATCCTTATTTTTATGCATTTATATAGATTTTATGGTATACACGGCTCAATAAAGAATCTAGTTTATTTCCATAAAACCGGTATTTAAAAATAATTTAACACATGGACATCAATCGCTGGAATGTAAATTTAATACTAAAGCACAAAATGTTTAAACGAAACGCACATGAACAATTTTGTACATGGGTTTTGGATTAAGCAGACGAACATATGACTGCTTATTCCAGCTGTCTGCTTAATCCGTATAAATAAATATCTATTGACTGCTTAATGCGGCCTATATATATATATATATATATATATATATATATATATATATATATATATATATATATATATAATATATATATATATATATATATATATATAACATCCATCGCTGTACACAACTCTGCCCAGGGAAAGGATGAGACAGTCAGAATGGTTGAAACATCACTGATACTGGTATGACACTACCCCCATTTGGTATCCAGCCAAGACACCGAGAAAACACAAATACCTGAAGCAGAGATTTGACTTAAAAATTATATAATCAAATAATCGTGAATAATTTCTACTGCATAAAATATTTGAATTCCAACCTTTTAATTGCTTTTTAATGAAATTTCTCACAAAAATTGACATTTTGCTCAGTGAATCTATGTCCATTTGCAAGCCAAGAGATGACCAGTTTTGAAAATGTATCACGGATATGACTGGCTCGAGCCAGGCATTCCAGTGATGCATTTTCAAAAATAGTCTTCTCGGCCTGCAAATGGGCTTTTCTAAACAACATTGCAGCTTCCGTCTTTCATATGCTTTTGCTGTTTTTTCTTAGTAATTTCTACCCAAGCCGATTAATCGAGTAAATTATTCTTAAATAATCAATCGTGATCACTCAAAGCAATAATCGCGCAAGTCTGCGCAGAGGTTAGAAAAGCGATAGTGACCCTAAAGAATGGTCATGTGTGTGGGTACTAAGTACCCATCACACACATCAACTCTGCCTCTGAACAACACCTCCCTATAGGCTATAGATACTGTGGGAGAAGACGCTCTCATCGCACTGCCTAAACCCAAGAAACTACCAGGACCTCTCAAACCTGGTGCCAGTCATGTTTTTGAATGGCATTAGAAAGTTATAAAGGTTCCATTATCTGCGAGGGTAATGCAACAGCGATGGTCAATGTTGGGACATGTTATTGAGACATCGGAGATTTTTTGCAATTGGTGCCAATTAGCTCTGATGTCAACATGGCACCAACCTGTTAAGTGTTTTGTGATCAGACCTTCGGAACCGTAATATAAACCCAGTAATCACAAAAAAAGCCACGGAAAACAGTCGTCATCCTCATCATCATCCATTTGTCTTATGTTGTTTATTATTACATTATGCAATGTGTCTCGGGGTTGGCAGATGTTATGTGCAAAGATTGTAGGTGGACTGTTCACTTTGGCCTGCATTTTCTATATTGATATTATTCCTAGCACTGTACAGCAATTGCTACATTTGAAGCATATAGATCAGATGTGATAATGGACCTTTCCGGTTTTAGCTATCCCCCACCCGTTGCTAGCTAAGCTCCACCCACAACTCGCTCGTGTTGGGATCGATTGATCTCTGAATACCCTGACTATCAATTTCCAAAAAACTACACAGGTAAGCTGTTGAATATTTTGAAGCTAATTTGACTGGGTGCTATTTCTGCCTAAGGCACAGCAACAGCGCCCAGTCATATTAGTTTCAAAATATTTAACAGCATGTTTATTAAATAGCAAAGAATTACAGACATACAATTCATACAACGTGTCAGACAATTTGAGATTTGATGACGGTCTATATGGAACCCTTGGTGACGTAATGATTGTGACGTCATCATGCACGTGCTGAGCTGATTATGACGTCATATGAGGCCAGATGATGGATGGATACTCTGGAAAGGTGAACAATTTGACCAGATGCGGTACAAATGTAAATACTATGAAATTTGTGACATTTAATTTAATTAATTTAACTTGATTGGATATCAATAGATTCAATACAAATTGGTTTCAAAATTTCTGTTTTGAAATTCAAATACTGTAATTTCAATATTGAAATATGTATATTATTGTTAACCAGCTTTTTCTGTATGTCACAGGCTGTGGAAGATGCATTTGTTCCTGTCATTAAGCTGGTCTTTGATGGCATTGAAGTGAGTCATTAGTTTTTATTATTATTGTATGTTTTTTTCTTAGGCACTAATATCGCATCGTTCTTTTCAATACATCCAAACTTCTCTGTGTTTGGTGATCAAATGCACCAATGGATATAACTCTTGATATGAATTAGATGCAGGAGATGAAAAAGCTGTTTTTGAACAGATTTCTGCCAATATACATGTATGTATGACTCACTGGCTCATTAGGATAGTGAGGCATTTCTTGGAAATTTTATTTTAAAAACCCATTTCTTGCGTGCTATGCATAGGTTAACCCTTACAACTCTGATGTCAAACTTAAAAATTCCAAATTAAATTAAAAGATGAACATCGTCCACCAAAATTGCTGAAAGATTTACACCAGTTTCTTTGCTATCGACGCGGTAAAAGATGGAATATTGACCCCCGAGCACACTCAGTGGTAATGGTTAAAGGAGCTATTGGGTACCTTTAACCAGTGATAAGTTATCAGGGACTTCAGACATGCTAACAACTCTGAGAAAAATTACGGGCAAGCAGTTAATTTCATATTTTGAAACTAATATGACTGAAAGCTACTGCTGATACAGCTGAATTAGTATCAAAATATTCGAATAAAATTAGGTGTTCAATGTAAAGAGCTAATTTATATTGTAGGTGAATGACCATGAAAAATATGGGAGACATAGGACTCTATTGGGCATATAATTGTTGGGGTCATTTCAGAATTGCAGTGGCATGGCCATTCATATGGTTGTTGGTACATGTACATGTTTACATATTTATGCTGAGTGCAAGGTGAACAATGACACTGAGGTCTCTAGGTAAAAAATTCAATGTCACTTCACGTGTACAAAACTGTTTTTTGATTTTTCGATGTTTTTAAAATAAAATTGGATACAATGTACATGTTTGTCAGAGAAGTTTTTAAGTTGTACTTAAATTTCAAAAATCAACATTAGCTTCTTGTTTTATAGTTGATCGTTTATCGAGCCAGTCATTTCAGTGGTGATTTTTCAGAAATAGTCTTATCTTGCAAATGAACATTGATCAAGAAAATAGTTTTGACTGGTTTAACTATTAATGGTCAAGCCAGCAGAAGCTGGCCTCTGCTGTGATCTTGAGAAATGTCCATTCGCAAGGCAACAGAATACTATTAAAAAAAAATTTGCCCCGGGAATGACTGGCTCAAGAATCGAGTCAGTCATGCCTATAGTAACATTTCAGAAATAGTCTTCTCTCGGTCTCCAAGCAGCCATTCACTAAGTAAAATGTTTAATTTTCTTGTGAAATCTTGAGCATTAAAGGGTTAATGTGTTAAACTGCATGTTACATTTCCACGCTATGTGCCATGGAGCATTCCAGTTTATCCATCAATCATATGATGTTATGATGAACTACATGATGTGTAGGATGATGTCATAATCCACCCCATATTCATTACGCTATGAATGAAGTAGCTAAGTTCATCACAAATGCTTAATTGATGACGGACTAAACATTATATGAATTGTATATCCTTACTATTTAATAATCATGCTGTTGAATATTTTGAAACTAATTTGAATGGGCGCTCAGCAGAGGCCTCTATAGTTTTCTGGGGATTGATAATTAGGGAGATCAAGGATCGATCGATCCAAACACATGCAGAGTGTGGGTGGAGGTTAGCTAAAGATGGGCGGGACAAAACTAAAACTGTATTCCTCCATGTCTGTATATGCATTGTAAATGATGTCTTCATCATATTGGACACAGTGACTGATTTCAGGACAATGCGATATGTTTTGATTCCTTCTCTTGTTTTATTTCAGCTTGATATGTTATTCGCTCGCTTAGCGTTGCCAGTTATACCTCAAGACCTGGATCTACGTGATGAGGCGTTATTAAAGAATCTCGATCCTAAATGTGTACGCAGTCTCAATGGTATGTTATAGGAACTCCATTGTTAACCCCTCCATGCGGGTGGGGGGGGGGGGGGAATGGGGGGCAGAATGTCAGAGTTCAACAATATTTGTTATGTAGGTATGCGAGTTAACTATATGATTGTGGATTGCGAGCCGACATTAACATTGGATTCTGTTCCCGGTCTGTTGGGAGGTGGGGGTATAGAGCGTCAAAGTTGGTGAAAATGTGGGGATTTCTAATGGCGGCCCATCGACTGTACATTCTAGTTAATTTATCAAATGGCAAAAAATCTAGGGACCATCTGATAACATTCTTATCATAAAATTATACATCTTTAGTTGAGACAAGCTACCAGTAATATAAGCTAGTGTGCCTGTCAATTTGTCAGATTTTTAACATTCAGTACACTTGTTATTCTGGCATGATTGTGTCTGATATCTGTGGTATTGTATATGTCCTTTCAGATAGTATACTCACAATGTGAACCAAACGACACAATCTATTTAGGAAATGAGTAATGAGTAGATGTAAGGAATATTCTGTTTAATATTTTGGAATTAATAATTAGTTTCGAAATACTCAATGCTTTCCCAGTGTTGTTTGTTGTCTTAACCGTGTGAAATTAAACTTTCAAATTTGTTCCAGAAAATATAAATTTTCTCAGTAAATGTCCATTTAGAGACCAAGAAGACTATTTTTGAAAATTTACCGCTGGAATGACTGGCTCGGTTATCGAGCCAGTCATTTCCAGTGGTATATTTTCAAAAATAGTCTTCTTGATCTGCAAATTTGCATATCTCAAGAGCACTGCAGATTGTTGAAGGGTTAAAATTCTGAGACTGGCATATCAAGATCCGTGTGCTACTTATCATTATGCAGGTTGTCGTGTAGCCGATGAAATGCTTCATCTTGTACCAAATAAGGAATCATTCCGGATGACATTACGAGCGATCAAACTCTGGGCAAAAAGTAAGTACTTGATTTTGGCTACATTATTTATGGCTTACACCCTTCTGCTACCCTGTCAGCTTTCAAATATACGATGTCATCATTAAAAAAATATATTGGCTAATATCACAATCAAATAAGAAATAATGTAGATCAGACCTAATTAGTGTGTGGGTGTGTGGGGTGGGTGGTGTGTAAGGCGTGGGGGTGGGGTGGGGGTGCTCAAAGGTCCGACAGTAACCACATACTTTTGGTGTATTTGTAATTTAAGAAACATTCTGTTGAATATTTTAGATCTTATTTGACTGGGGTGCCCAGTCAACTTATCTTCAAGTTATTCAACAACTTAGCTACTTTAAAATTAAAATTTTTGGAATTCAAGGGTCAATGTGTTGAAATAGATTCAAACATGCATACAAAATGGGTGTAGCTTAGGTAGAAATGGATCTGCCTATTAGTGATGTATGCCAATTTATTGTTGTTAATGTTACCTGTGTTGCTATAAAATTTATTAGGCCATTTCTTGCGACTTGAAAGGTTGATATTCCTTCCTCATTGAATAAATATAATAATCCAAAAGCATGCGAATCTGAGCTGCCCATACATATGCTTATGTCAGGTAAGTATGTGCCAGCCTCGATTTCCAGCCTTCCATCTGGTAATTGAGCCAGTCATTACAGAGGTAAATTTTCAAACATAGTCGTCTCTTCGTCTGCAAATGGAGATTTCTCTTGATGACAGCAGAATGTGTAGGCTTGGGTGATTATTGAGTGATCGCGATGGATTATTTAAAAATAATGGTGATTACTCGATTAATCAGCTTGCGTACAAATTATCAAGACATGACAACAAACGAATATCAATAACGAAAGCTGCAATGGTGGTGAGAAAAGTTCATTTGCAGGGCAAGAGAAGACTATTCTTGAAAATGTATGACTGGAATGTCTGGCTCGATTCAAAGATAGGCTGCTCTTGCCCTGCAAATGGACATACATTCACTAAGAAAAATGTCATTTTTCATGAAAAAGTTAATTTTTCATGAACGGTCGCGGTAAACAGTAATTAAAAGTTAGGTATTGAAATATGTTATGCAATAGAAAATATTCACGAGTATATAATATTCGATTATTTAATTTTTAATCAGATAAATTCACGATTTATAACATAATCGCGATTTTCGGTTTAATCACATAATCGCACACGCCTAAGAAGGTGTTTTTCCATTTTTCTATGTTTTCATTTCACCATTTGTGGCAAATTTTAATACCGTAATGGTAAATATTATGCAACAAGTTCTATTATTATGGGTAAGATGGAATTGTAAATGCAGTATAACCTAGCTCAATTTAACGTGGGTGTGGGGTGGGGGTGTCGTTATAAGGCGAGTATAGACCCCGAGATACAACTGCTAAATCCAATGCAGCTTAGAAATATGTTAAGATGTTTTCAAAACATAAACAGTTTTGAACAAGATGTAAGATATCTTTTGTTGAATAGTTTAAAGATGATTGGATTGGAAGACATTGCTACCCTTCCAGTGTTACGACAAATATGCTAATGTTTTTGTCAATACCAAAAGTAAGGTAGTAACTCGTATATTTTCTTACAGGAAAGGGAATCTACTCAAATGTACTTGGTTTTCTGGGCGGTGTTACGTGGGCTATGCTGGTGGGCCGTGTCTGTCAGCTGTATCCAAATGCCGCTCCAGCGACGCTTTTGCAGAAATTCTTCTTAGTATTCTCGAAATGGTAAGCAGTAGATTTTAACAAATGTATGTTACATTTATGCTTATATAACTATAAAATTCCTTAGAATACCACTGTATGGAGCGCTTAATGTAGTGACTAAGTAATCCCCATGTGGTTGCCTCTAACGGTGTGGTCATTTTGAAACAGTTGGACTTTATCATGAGTTGAACAGGGTTCTAAACAGGAAAGTGCTCATTTAAAGGATAACTAACCTCATGTCTCGATAACTATTCACGTGATCTAATATGCCACTCATAAACTGTGCAGGTAATTTTAAGCTTTTTATCATGCCGCTACAGAAAGATATTCAGGCTTTTGTAGCTAAATGTTGGTACATTATGATGGCTGTCATGATTGACTTTTTAACCAATCAGAAATATCCCAGCATGCCGGCCTCAGTATAGTTGCTGGGTCATAGAGGTGCCAGGTATAGTTTGGCAATTTTGTATAAAAGCAATCATACGGGTAAGCTGTTGAATATTTTGAAACTAATTTGACTGGAAGTTGTTTTTGCCATAGGCAGCAACGACTTCCAGTCAAATTAGTTTCAAAATATTCAACTCGATAAGTATTGCATAGTAAAAAATGTAATGCATTGACACTTGCATGACATCACACACTGTCGCTTGAAGAGACAAAATGGTGGAGATCACTGTTCAACATTTATGCGATGTTAAAAAGCAGATAATAATTGTGATACAGATACGGATGTGTGACAGGATATGAATGATATGGAATCCATAATTTATCGGCATAATACAACGTCTGAGCTGAGATTAACATCCCTTTACAGGTGAGTGGCCTGTTGATGATCAATCTCAATTTGAATTTGATCTACGGTGATTTAGTATAGCGCTTTTTGTCGGATGTGCAAAAGGAATTTTGAATATTGGAGGAGCGACTGACTTCCAAGTTAGTCCTGCTGTCTAGTGGTCCATCAAGGCCAGTCCTGCTGGCTAGGGGCTCACCCAGGTTAGTCCTGCTGGCTAATGGTTCATACAGGTTAACTTTTACATGTAGGTTTTATTAGTTTCATCTGCCAAAGGAGGCAAATCATGTTTAAAACGAATAACCACGTTGATTTTCCTAAAGTGATTAAGCTAACGTGGTAAAAATCATGTGAAATAGCATTTTATGTCAGTTATAATGGATATATGTGGACACATTCACTGCACATGTTTCTATTTACAAAGTAATGTATTGTATTGTTTCAGGGAATGGCCACAGCCCGTGTTACTCAAGCCGATCAATACAGAGAATAAATATGGCTTTACAATCTGGGACCCCAGGGTGAGCTATGAACAGTGGTTCATACAGATATGGTTAACCATTTGACCTATTGTAACAAGAAGACAAGGACCTGATCAAAAGCTTATTAACCCTTTAGTAATTAAATTTTGTCAAAGAACCTAAATATTTGCTTATTGAATGTCCATTTGCAGGCCAAGCGAATAGTATTTTTTGAAAATTTACCACGGGAATGGCTGGCTCGGTAATGAGCCAGTCATTCTAGTAGTAAATTTTCAAAAATATTCTGGGCTGTACATGGACATTCCCCCAGACCACTGCAGAGGACGGTTTTGGTCGGCTTCAGCATGAAAGGGTTAAATTGTTTTTTGCGGGAAGATGATGCTGTCCAATTCAGTTAAACGGGAGTTTATTGTAAAAATAATGTCAGTCATACTTTCTGAGAAGCCGAGAAAATAGAATTATGAGGAGGAAGTCTTTGAGTTAAGAGGTCAGTGCCGATGTCTATAGACCAGATAGGATGCATTCTTCTCAATGTCAATTCTCTTCTGGTTATCCAATAGTTTGGATCGATTGCTAGCTATGTCCAACCCATTTATGGATAAGCTCTGCACAATTTTTGCATATTAGAATCAATTTGAAACTTGAAATATGAATTCTTTTAATATAAGTTTCAAGGTAAGCTGTTGAATATTTGGAAACTACTTTGATGGGGGCTGTTCCTATGAGCACAACTGCTCCTGGTCAAATTATTTTATTAAAAATTCAGCATAATCTTTATTAAATTGTAAATTCATCAACATTTTCCATACAATTTGTGCTCTTTTGTGATGGCCTTTTCGATTTTCGTGACAGAGTTATGTGATCTTGATTGTGATGTATTTAATTATGATTTCGGATATATGAGTAACAGATAGAATTCTTCTATTATGGCAGTTAGCGATCCGAAAAATGGCACTGGAAATAGGCCCATAGATTACTAATCTCTAAAACCGGCCTCTGCAGTGGTCTTGAGAAATGCCCATTTGCAGGTCAAGATAAGACAATTTTTGATAATGTATGATTGATTGGAATGACTGCCTCGATAATCGAGCTAGTCATTCCAGTGGTAAATATTCAAAAATTGTCTTATCTTGACCTGCAAATGGACATTCAAACAGAAAAAAAAATTAAATTTTCTTCAAAAATCTTGACCATGAACGGGTTAAGCTCTCGATTGTTTTAAATTAATTTGAATGAAATCTGTCATAGACATGTTAGACAACAACAGCTCCCAGTCAGATTACTTTCAAAATATTCAACATATTTCTTGGGAGATCATTGAAGGTATATTGTTTGTTTTATTTCAGGTAAATCCGACAGATCGGTATCACTTGATGCCTATCATCACTCCTGCCTATCCTCAACAGAATTCCACGTTCAATGTCACACAGTCCACACGAACAGTTATGCTACAAGAGTTCAAAGAAGGTAATACCACACAACATACCACAGGTAATACCACACAACATACCACAGGTAATACCACACAGCATACCACAGGTAATACCACACAGCATGCCACAGGTAATACTACACAGCATACCACAGGTAATACCACACAGCATACCACAGGTAATACCACACAGCATAACACAGGTAATACCACAGGTAATACCACACAACATCCCACAGGTAATACCACACAGCATACCACAGGTAATACCACACAGCATACCACAGGTAATACCAGCCCAGTGACTTGTTCTAGTGATCTATCAGTGTCCATTACTCAGTTGGTGGGTTTGTGGGGGGTGGGGGGGTGTCATAACATCATAAGTGTTCTGAACTGGCTTGTTCGATTATGTGATTAAATCAAAAACGCGATTATTTTTAGCTCACCTGGCCTGAAAGGCCAAGATAGCTTATGTCGTGGTGACCATCCGTCGTCCGTCCGTCCGTCAACTTCTCCTTTAAAACGACTTCTTCTCAAGAACCACTGGGCCGATTTCAATTATATTTGGCAGGAAGCATCCCTAGGGCATAGAGATTCAAGTTTGTTCAAATGAAGCCGATGGCCAAAATCCAAGATGGCCGCCGGCCAAAATAGCCGATTTTTAGAAACACTAAAAAATCTTCTCCGAAACCGCTGGAGGAATTTATTCAAAACTCATAACACATCATCTATTGCAACGGTAGACCCAAGTTTGTTCAAGGCAATCTGGTTGGCCTATTTGCCTGGTGGCCATCTTGGATGACCTAGTTTTCACGAAAATTACTTCTTCTCCAGAACCGCTGAAGGGATGGGTCTGAAATTTGGTAAATATGCTTAGGGACCAAGGTCCATTCAAGTTTGTTCACGGGAAGTTTGTACGTTAAAAAACATGACCGCCATCAACCAATCAAGATTTAGCTTTTGTTGGTCATATTGGCTTTTTTGTATTTGATGGCGAAAATTGCTTTATATATGCTTATCAGTGTGGCGAGTACAAATATGCCACTTTCGAGACTGTCCGATAAACGGTTTGGCTGCCATCTTGGTTTGTTTTCCCGCCATATGCTCCCATAGTAAAGCAATGGGGAATTATTTAAATGACTTCTTCTCAAGAACCACAGGGCCAATTTCAATTATATTTTGGAGGAAGCATTCATAGGGCATAGAGATCTAAATTTGTTCAAACGAAGCGGATCAGTCAAAATCCAAGATGGCCGTCAGCCAAAATGGCTGATCTTTAGAAACACTAAAAAATCTTCTCCGAAACCGTTGGAGGAATTGATTCAAAACTCATAACACATCATCTGTGGCAACGGTAGACCCAAGTTTGTTCAAGGCAACCTGATTGGCCGATTTGCTTGGCGGCCATCTTGGATGACCTAGTTTTCGCGAAAATGACTTCTCCCGAACCGCTGAAAGGATAGAGCTGAAATTTTGTAAATATGCTTAGGGACCAAGTGCCTTTCAAATTTGTTCAAGGGAAGTTTGTTCGTTAAAACATGGCCGCCATCAACCAATCAAAATTCAGCGTTTCTAGGTCATATTGGCCTTTTTGTATTTGATGTATTTTGATGGCGAAAATTGCTTTATATATGCTTATCAGTGTGGCGAGTTCAAATATGCCACTTTCGAGACTGTCGGATAAACGCTTTTGCTGCCATCTTGGTTTGTGTTCCCGCCAAAGGCTCCCATAGTAAAGCAATGGGGAATTCTTTAAATGACTTCTCAAGAACCACTGGGCCGATTTCAATTATATTTGGGAGGAAGCATTCATAGGGCATAGATATCTAAGTTTGTTCAAATGAACCCGATCGGGCAATTTGTCCGGTGGCCATCTTGGATTTAGGCCGATTTTAGGAAACGTCTTTAAAAATCTTCTCCGAAACGGCTTGGGGGGGGATTGATGCAAACCTCATGAAATATGATTTAGGGCAAGGGAACTTGATTGGTCAAATGGTTTGGCGGGCATCGTGGTTGACCTAGTTGTAGTGAAAATTACTTATTCTCCAGAAGCGCTGAAGGGATCGGGCCGAAATTTGGCAGATATGATTAGGGCCTAAGGGCCATTAAAGTTTGTTCAAGAGAAGTTGATCCGTCAAAAAACATGGCCGCCATGGGCTAATCAAAATATAGCATGTTGGATTTTTTTATTTGATGGATTTTGAGGCCGAAATTGTTTTTATGTGTTTTTGGGTATTCTGATCTCAAATTTGCAATTTTCGAAACTCTCGGATAAATGGTTTGCTAGCCATCTTGTTGATAAAGAGCATTCTAGTTGAAATGCCTATTGTCCAGGTGAGCGATACAGGCCCCTTGGGCCTCTTGTTTAAGTCATGGATTTATGTGATTAAAAATTAAATAATCGAATAATCATGAATAATTTCTACAGTATAAAATATTTCAAAACCTACCTTATAATTACTCTGATGCGACCGGTCAAGAAAATTTACATTTTGATCAGGGAATTTGCCATGGATTCCAAATGTGTACCTAGAAGTTCCCCCCCCCCCCCCCCACCTATTCCTCAGAGAATTATCGAAGACAAACTGTACATTTAGCATTCCTCAAACAAGTATGCCTGCGAGCGTATGTTGAGTTTCACTAAAACTCTTGTTAGCTTTGCCCCGCCCATTTCTAGCTAAGCTCCACCCACACTTCACTGTGTTGGGATTGATCGATCCCCGAATGCCCTAACTATCAATTTCCTTTAAAACTGTACAGGAAAGCTGTTGAATATTTTGTAACAAATTTAAAGGTGTTCCAATGGTAAATTTTCAAAAATAGTCTCTTGGCCTGCAACTGGACATTAACTAAGCATTATTTTGATTAAATGATTAATTATCCTAATAATATGGTGTAAATGATGGATTCGGACCATTTGATTAATTTTATTTTCTGTACCGTACTGTAGTACGGTTCAGTACAAAATGCCTTTAAATGCCAGATCACCTTTAAAAAAAATATTAATTTCTATCCCAGGTTACCACAGAATCTTAAAAGATGAATAATGAACATGTCTTAAAACAAAGCCTTTTATATATGGAACAGATTTATGTAAACGGTGTCAGGGTTTGAAAATGAGTGAGAGTAGGAAGAATGGCAAAAATTTGAGGGCCGACTTATTATATACACGTATGTATTCAACAACTCTCCTATATGGTTGATCTGAAGGTAAGATAAAGTGGGCTTAATCAGTGAATGGGTTAATAGTTAGTTGCTATTTTTAACATACGCAGGTCAAGAAGTATTAGAAAGTATATACCAGTCTAAGGAGGTGTGGAATAAGCTGTTTGAACCATCTACATTCTTTCACAAATATAAGTAAGTGACGCTTATTATTGTGTCTGATGTGCTTTGTATATTTAGTGTATATGATTGTGTGTTAGTATATTATCTATACAGAATATCAAACAGATAGTCATTATGGTAGCTATTAGCTTGTTATATAAGTTTAGTTCGGTCATAATAAAAATTCAAAAATTTATGTGAGAAATTTCATATGCATGGACAAGTCTGAAATTTTATTTATAACACAACCTATTATAAAATTTATGCATTGATTTTTGTCATTTTGTGGCCAATCTATGTTTATCTGAATTTCATATATGATAACTGATGTGCCATACAATATAATGGCAGGCACAAACTTAATTCAGACTTAAAATTTGGTTTTTGATCAGGATGTACAATAGAGCAATCCAGTTTTAGCTATACCCCGCCCATCTCTAACTAAGTTCCAATATTCAACAGCATGTTTAATAAAAAGTAGAGATATACAATTCGTACAACCTGGCTATTAAGCGTTTAAGATGGACTAAATCGTGTCATTCATGACGTTCTTTGTTGTGACATCATCCTATACGCCAGGTAGTTGATTATGACATCATGTGATTGACTGAGAAACTGAATTCCTCAATTTTGATTGTTTCATCTAAATCTTGCTGACTGATTTTATACATACATGTAAGTATAGTTGTATTAATATCAAGTATCATTGTTTTAACCCTTTGATGTCCAAGTCAGACGAAACCGCTCTCTTCTGTCGTATTTGCAGCCCAAGAAGGTAATATTTGTGAAAATTTACCATTAGAATGACTGACTCGGTTATCAAGCCAGTTATTCGACTGGAAATTTTTCAAAAGTTTTCTCTTCCCTACAAATGGCCAAATTTCCCTACAGTAAACAAAAATTGTGCAGTTATAGAGCCAGTCATTCCTGTGGTAACATTTCTAAAATAGACTTTTCATGGCATGCAAAGGGACATTCGTCAAGACCAGTACAAAGGTAATTTTTGCTATCTTGGCCATTATAGGGTTAAACATGCTGTATTACCCTGTAGTTCATATGAAATGATGAGATGTGTCATTTACTTGATAAATTGCCTTATGCGACAAATGTCTGATATATAAAGGCATCTGTATATCGTAGGAATGTATGTTGTTGATATTTAATATGTATGTGTTTGATATGTAATATTGCTGCTTTTGTTTCATTACAGACATTATATCGTCCTAATCGTCAGTGCTGATGAAGAGACTCATTATGTTGAATGGTATGATACAGCAGGTTTTAAATACTCTTACTATTAAGTTATTGCCAAATGTCATTATTTTCTATGTGAGCAAATTAAGATCAATGTGACTAAAGGTTGTTGTTGCTGCCTTGGATATCAGCTGCTTGTAGCAAGACCCTTCGTAACTCTGCTGGCCCTGTCAGTTGTCCAGCCATATGTCTATGTGTGGTCGGTCAAGTTAAACAATGGTTACAAGTTTTGTTGCTGATTTCTCTGAATGGATTGATACCAAATTTAGTCAAAATGGTAATTTTGGTATCTAATATCTGCATTGACAAAATGACTTGATTTCAAACACCAGAATTAGCACCTTTGGAAATTTACTACCCCATTGAGGCAATGGACAAAAATAACACTTCGCTAGCATGTCTAGTCATAGTTAGAGTTATTGACCTCTAACTTGGTGGGTGGGTTTCTTTGGACATTTAAGAACTAGGACAGTCTGACTAATATAGGTCAAAGGTAAATTTCGAAACAACTACTAGTGGGTTTATGAATATTCTGAAATGAATTTTACTAGGACCTGTTGCTATTTGAGGCAACAACATCTGGTTACTTGGAACTCGCCCTACACGGAGCCAGGAGAGGATGTCATTGCATAAATCTGCTAAGCGTGCTACGAGTTCAAAAATGAACCTGAGGAAGCTAAGGATTTCGGCTGAGGACACAGTGGGCAAAAGCGAAGAAGGACTGATTGCAGGTGTAGGATGTTTCTACTTACTACAGCCGCAGAATACAGTAATCATCTAGTTAAAACAACTCTGAAAATGTATTTAGCAAAATATTTTTAAAATCATAAATGAATGCCTGTTTATAAAGATCCTTCCTTTTTGCTGGCAATGTGGTCCCGCTTATGTATTGTTCATTCTGATCATGGAAATCCTGGGAAGTCATGGAAGCTTGGGATCCTGGAAAATCACCATGTTTTCTGTTACATGTTTTTTTTATTTCAATTCAATTTTATTTACACCAAGACTTTTTACAAGGTAACCATATAAGTAAGCTGCATTTTGGCTAATTTTTTTGAAATTTTTCAAAAATCTCTGAAAACACTTGTGGTATCGATTCAAACTGTATTAAAAATGTTTGGGGTATTGATTCAAACCTCAGGAAATATCTAGGGCAATAACTGAATGAAGCTTGTTCAAGGGCAGTTGATTGGCCAAATGTTTCGGCGGCCATCTTGGATGACTGAGTTTTCGCGAAAGTGACTTCTCCAGAACCGCGGAACAGATATCAGGCTGAAATTTGGGGGATATGATTCGGGACTAAGGGCCATTAAAGTTTGGTCACGGGAATTTGATTCGTAAAAAAAAATCATTTAAAAGGTTACTTGTTAACCACTGGGCCAAATTTAAAACAAACTTTGCTAAACCTTCACAGAAATTAGATTGGTACATTTTTCCGGTGGTGATCGCGTTTTGTTCAGTTTTGATAATGGCCAATAATGCCAATGAGCGATACAGGTCCCTATTGGAACTTTGTATTATTCAATAGCAGTGGAGGGATCTGATGCCATAATCAATTCATGAATCTGGTGTCTCAGTCAATCATATAATGTCATAATCAACTACGTGATGTCATAATCAATTACACATGAATGACTTGATTTAGTGCGTCTTAAACGCTTAATAGTCCATCAGGTTGTACGAATTGTATGTCTACTATTTACCCCTTACCACTCTGATGTCAATATTTTATCTTTTACTGTCACAGTGTAAATATCAAAGAAACTGGTGTACATTTTTCAACAACAGCAACATCTTCCACCAAATTTGTTGAAAAATGAACATGAGTTCATCTTTAAATTTAGTTTGAAAATTTAATATTTTAACAGTGTGTTAAAGGTTAATAAACATGCTGTTGAATATTTTCAAACTAATTTGACTGGATGCTGGCAACAGCACCCAGTCAAATTACTTTCAAAAAATATTCAACAGCTTACTGTATACCTGTACAGTTTTCTGGAAAATTGAGATTTGGAGTGCAGGGATCTATCCATCCCAACACGGGCGAAGTGTGGGCGGAGCTCAGCTATAGATGGGTGGGGCATAGCTAAAACGTGATTACTCCAATATGTTGCTAGTTATCCAAGATCACAATCAAAATGAGATTAGCTCCATTATGAGACACGAAAGAACAAAATGTTTGCCTTAACCCTTAGCCCTCATATCAGCCAAAAATGCCTTCTACAGTGGTCTTGAGAAATGTCAATTTGCAGACCAAGAGAAGACTATTTTTGAAAATTTACCCCTGGAATGACGGGCTCAAATTGATCCACGGTTCATACGCGTCATGTAATACTTGGAAAGTCACGGAATTTGAAGATTATAATTTCCAGGCCTGAAAAACCTGGGAAAATAGTACTTTTTCATATAGGTCAGCCATGAAAAATCAGAAAAACACTTGTGAAAAATTATGCTCTATGTAAATTAAATTTCCATGACAAAAAACCAAAAGCAGGAGATGCCATCTGAGCAGATCTAGATTTCAAAATTTTCTTCTATAGAGATTATTTTCTGTTCCATGGACTTCATTTAAGTCATGGATTTCACATTTTTAGGTCATGGAAAAGTCTGGAATTTCACAGAGTGGAAAGTGTATGATAGGTGTTGAGCATCATTTGTAAATTCTTATTACGGTTCTGATCTGAGTTGTTATTTATTCTTGTTCTGTTCCTGCAGGCATGGTTACATCGAGTCAAAGATACGTTTGTTAATCGGGAACCTGGAGAGAAATCCATACATCAAGCTGGCTCACATAACACCAGAATCATATGGACCAATTGAGAAAAGGTAATATTTGCTGCTTGTCAGATACATCTGTAAGCTGTCAGATAAAATAGGACAGGTTTTCATCCTTATATTTCTGAATTATCATACTGGTTGTCTGGTCCCCTGGCATTGTCGACGTGGAACATAACAAATTTTAATACACATTCTGTGTGTCCATACCTCCAGGCACCTTTCCAGAGCATAACATTAGATATACTACAAATTTCAGACATGGATATCTTGTCTCAAAACGTTGTTTGGGATGGCAAAGTTCACCCATTTATGATAGAGTAATCTCCCCTGAAGACTTCCAGCGCAACACATGACCAGCAATGGTGTTCTATTATATTGCTGATTATTCTAGTTATAAAAGTCATTAAATATAAGGCTATTTCTGTGAGTTGCATGTTTGCAGTGAAGGAGAGCACATGTGTAAATGGTTTATCGGACTCCAGTTTCATAAAGTGGAAAATATACGCGTTGATCTCACATATGACATCCAACAGTTCACAGATATTGGTAAGCAGAATTTTACAATAAAGTCTTGAAATGTTGATCGATTTACCATGTATTTTTGCTTTGAAATATGTGTTTACGCTTGAGATTCATTGAATGGAATATTTTGAAACTAATTTAACCTAGCCAACAGACTTCTCACATTCACATTGATATTACTGGCAATTGCCAAACGCGCAGTGTAGGGTATGTCCCAAGTGGCTATGTTTATGGAGAGCATTATGTAGTTTTGTTTTTTTTACCCTCCAAGGCCTGAATATAAGAGCATGACAGCTCCACTATTAACCCTTTGATCCTCAAATTTATTCAAGAAAATTTCAATTTTCTCAGAAAATGTCCATTTGCAGACCAAGAGAAGACTATTTTTGAAAATTTACCACTGGAATGACTGGCTTTGTTATCGAGCCAGTCATTCCAATGGTAAATTTTCAAAAATAGTTTTTTTTGGGTCTGCAAATAGACATTTCCCATGCCAACTGCAGAAGCTGTTTTTGGCTGATATGGATGGTAAAGGGTTAACCTCTACAAGCGTGAAAGATACAACTTATCAGTAGCACGTCATTTCCTTGGACCTTTCCAGTTTTAGCTTGCCCCGCCGTCTCTATCTAAGTTCCACCCACACCTCATCCATGTTGGGATTGATCGATCCCTGACTCGATTTCCAGAAAGCTATACAGTTAGCTGTTGAATATTTTGTAACTAATTTGACTGGTTGCTGTTAGCGCATCTGGGCCCGGTTTCACAAAGGAGAGAATCTATTTTGACGCAAAATTCAATGTGGCTATTTTGAAAACCAGTTTCTGTGAGCTATCACCCTGTAGCTGGGAGCTATTGTTTCAATACTTTGTCAATCTATTTTTGCTGATAGGGGGTTGGGGTGGGCTGGGGGGAGGGGTGTCCTTATGAGAATCTACAGATATGACATAGATATATCACTTAGGCATGTTGAAAATCTTAAATTCAGAGATGACGTGTGTGAGCATCGAATTGAGCAATTTATTTTTGTATTTTTTTGCTGTAGATTATTTTTCTATTCATTTCAGTTTATAAACAAGCGATCTTCACCAATATGCACAAAGAGGATATGAAAGTAGAAATAAAGCATGTCAAAAGGTACATATTTTCCCAACCAACTAAACCCTTTAGACCTATAAGACCAAAGCACGAAAAATCATTCTCACTGTAAGAAATAAGTTGAATATTTTGAAACTAATTGGCCTTGGTGCTATTGAAATTAGTTTCAAAATATTCTGTATGATCGCCTTGAAATTGAACTTCTGGGACTTCACGTTTCAAAGTGTTAAATCTCATCAAGTGTCTACAAACACGGGTTTAAACCAAAAGGCCGAATTTGAAAACTGATTTACAATTTAATAAATATTAACCCTTTAACCCTCAAATTTATTCAAGAAAATCTCAATTTTCTCATAGAAAATGTTTATTTACAGACCAAAAGAGGACTATTTTTGAAAATGTACCACCACTGGAATGACTGGCTCGGTTATCGAGCCAGTCATTCCAGTTGTAAATTTTCAAATATAATCTTCATTTGGTCTGCAAATGGACATCTCAAGACCACTGCTGAAGCCGTTTTTGGCTGATAATGAGAGCTAGTGGGTTAATGGTCAAATTTGGTGAAGAAAATTTAAATATCTGCCTATTGAATGTCCATTTACAGGTCAGGAGAATAGACTTTTTGAAAATTTAACACTGGAATGACTGGCTCGGTTATCGAACCAGTTTTTCCAGTGGTAAATTTTCTAAAATTGTATTTTCTTGTCCTGTAAAATGCCATTCTACAAGACCATAACAGAGGCCGGTTTTGGCCAGCATGACCATTAAAGAGCTAAGTTAAATATTTAGAAATTAATATGACAGGAAGCTACAGGTTCCTGTTCAATTTGTTTTAAAATCTTCAACAGCTGACTCAATTTTACCTTTGAAATTGGGTTTCTGTGAATTTGAACCAGAATCACAATTTCAAGATAACTACATCTATACAGGTTAAGCTGTTGAATATTATGGCAGCAACAGCTACCAGTCAAATTAGTTTTAAAATGTTCAACAGAATATCTATTACACTGTAAGACCTTTCCACTCTATCATTCCATTATGTGATGTCATAATTAAATATGTGGCGTGTAGAATGACATCACAATCAATGACATCTTGAATGACATAGATAAGTATGTCACGAACGCATAATTGAATATGGACTATGCATTGTTGTGTGAATTGTATGTCATCTATTTAATAAAGATTCTGTTGAATATTTTGAAAATAATTTGACTGGGCGCTGTTGCAACAGCACCCAGTCAAATTAGTTTCAAAATATTCAACAGCTTACCTGTATTACAGTTCAATACACGTGACAGTCTTTTCGAGTTTCATGACGTAGAGAAGATGTTACGTCATAATGATTGTTACGTCAGCCTACATATGACGCAATTGATTATTATGTAATAAACCTGAGCGCAGTGTTTCTCATGGCATCTAAATTTTGGAGGTCCCAGGCACCCTACACCCTGAAATCTGGGGGGTCCCCAGCTGAAATCTTGGGGTTCCAAAACTCAAATTTTGAGTTCCCAAGCAGTATTACCTCATCCATGCTAAAATTAGAGGGTACCATAGACCCATAACTATGAATTATGTATGTCCCATGGATGCTAGATTTTGTAGGTGTTTTTATGCAAAAGCCTATAAAACTACTTAGTATTTAACAATCATACAAGATTTTCAGGGGTCCCATGAGACACTGCCATTACTTTTGGGAGGCCCATGCAGAATTTTGGGAGTAAATACCCTCAAAACGACCCTTATGAGAATTACTGCCTGAGCAACAGATCGGATCTCTCAATTGATGTGAAATGGGAATCAACCCTGTAAATACCAGTGTGTATGATTACTGTATTCTGCGGGTGTAGTTAGAAGAAACATCCTACAGCTGCAATCAGTCCTTCTTCACTTTTGCCCACTGTGTCTTGTCCTCAGCCGAAATCCTTAGCTTCCTCAGGTCCATTCTTGAACTCTTAGCACACTTAGCAGATTTATGCAATGACATCCTCTCCTGGCTCCGTGTAGGCCGAGTCCTGCTTTGTTGAGGTCACCTCGTAGCACGCTTAGCACATTTATGCAGTGACGTCCTCTCCTGTCTTTGTTTTGCTGGCTCCGAGTAGGGTGAATTTCAAGGCTCTCTGTGCTGGTGTCTCTTCTGGCATCCTTAGCACATGGCCAAACATGGACCATCTTTGCTGGGCGACTTTTACAGACAGCGGTGACGTATTACACATCTTGTATGGTGCATCGTTGGAAATTATGCTGTCTAGCCATCGGTGTCCAATGATGGTGCGTAGGTGTTTGCGGAGGCAGGCATCGAGTTTGTCTAGAGCTGCTTTTGGAGCTGCCCAGCTGTTACAGTTATACATCATCCTGTTACAGTTATACAGCATCAAGGATATGCAGGTTGCATTGTATAGCCATAGCCTCTTCATCAAGGGCATCTTTGATCTACGAATCCATAGCTTCCAGAAGGACTGACTGGAAAGCTATGTTCCCCATGATGCAGCATGCAGAAATGTCAGCAGTACTGCAAAGCAGTGAGCCCAGGATTTTACTTTTCCTCCATGGTTCGCTGCCGCGAAGTGGGTCATCATTTTCTATAGTTTCATGCTTTGTCGATAGGTATATGTGGGTGAACTCTGTTTTGGATTCATTGGAGCCGATTGATGTCTCAAACTCTACAGACTTCACTGGCTTGACTCATACTCTCAGCTTGGTGTCTGCACGTAGTAGTCTCACTAGTGGTAGCGCATCTTCATTGCAACTGGCATGGCGTAGTACATCTAGGATCTTTGAGCGTTTAATTGTGTCGAAGGCTTGTGACATGTCAATGCCCATTTTGTGGAAGTCCCAGTGTTTGGACATGACTACCGACACAAGCATGTGTTGAGCCCATACAATGTCTGCGCAGCTGTGTCCTCGTTTGAAGCCACTTTGACATGATCTGGTGAAGTAATCGATCTTGTCTCGGATGCCGCATAGAGTAACCAGAGCCCAGAATACTATTGTGCTCCTGACGTTCCCTTATTATTTGACTATTCTCTGTAACTGTGAAATTATCTAAATTGATGAATCCAGTCATTCAGTCAGTCATATGATGTCATAGTCAACCATGTCACATGTAGGTAAATGTCATAATTAACTACATCATAAATGACGCGTTTTAGTCCGTTATAAACGCTTACTAGTCTGTCAAGTTGTACGAGTTGTATGCTTTACTATTTAATAAACATGCTCTTGAATATTTGTTGCACTCAGTCAAATTACTGTCAAATTATTCAATAGCTTACCTGTTAGTTTTCGGGAAATGGAGTTTCAGGGAGTTCAGGGTTGGATCGGTCCTAACACGGGCAAAGCGTGAGTGGATCTTATCTAGTGATGGGCGGTGCGTAGCTAAAACTAGATGCATCCATTGATGACTGTGGCTGAGAATTAATCCTCGAAATCCCAGTGTCTCAATTTTAGGTAACTATACTGGAAGACTGTTGAATATTTCAAACCTAATTGGACTGGAAGCTGTTGCTGCCACAGCTCCCAGTCAAATTAGTTTCTAAGTATTTAACAGAATATTCGTTACATCATAGTGGATTTGAGGTTTTTTGGTCTGAAACATTTAAACTTCTTAAAGACAATTATTAATTTCTCACCAAATACGTTGTTATTGTTCTGCAGGAAAGAGCTGAGCGGGTACGTTCCAGTTGTGGTACTGAACCGCAACAAGCCCAAAGATCGCAAGAAAATAGTATGTGATTGAATCTAGAAAACAACTGTATTCCTGAATCCTCATGCCACTGAACATTCCAGGATCATAAATTCAATTTACTTTAATATTATGTACATAGTAAAAATAATGTTTCTTTTGCCATCTGACCAACTTGTGCCATGCAGCAACATTGTTTTCCAAAATGTACACTACTCTTGCTTAATCCACTAATGGTCAAGCCAGCCAAAACTAGCCTCTGGCCAGGAGAAGACTATTTAAAAAAATTTACCACTGAAATGCTTGGCTTGATAACAGAGCCAGTCATTCCAGTGGTAAATTTTCAAAAATAGTCCTCTTGGCCTGCAAATTGATATTCAATAAGCTAATATTCTGATTTTCTGGACCAAATTTGACCATTAAAGGGTTAACTGTCATTTTGTAAGGAATATGGCATTTGGTCGACTTAAATAATCGATTTCACACCGTTTTCTAGGCATTTGATTGTAGTTTAGTTGAATATGATTCAATCTGAAATGTGAGATTGATTTTAAAATATTCATATTTTTCATATTTACTGCCTTTAACCCTTTAATGACTAAATTTGTTAAAAAAATTAAATTATTTACTTATTGAATGTCCATTTTCAGGCCAAGCGAAGACTATTTTTGAAAATTTACCATTGGAATGACTGGCTCGGTTATCGTACCAGTCATTCCAGTGGTATATTTTCAAAAATTGTCTTCGCTTGGCATACAAATGGACATTCCTCAAGACCACTACAGAGGCCAGTTTTGGCCGGCTTCGTCGTGAAAGGGTTTAATGTAATTTTCAGAATTCCTGATTTTTTCATCAAAGTTAAATTCACTATCCTGGCATCTCCTTGGCGGCGATATGTGTTCACTTCTAGATTTATTTGCCCATATATTCCTTCTGAAACTTGACAAAACATTTACAGTTGACCGCACGCATTCATCTGCTTTCTGGGGCAATAATTTTAGAAATTCTCCACTTACGTTTATGGTTGTCCAACGTGAAATATGAGTGTATCTTCTGCTGGCTATACTGGTCATGGCAATAGTGAAAGACATTTGTGTTTTGCACACCATTAGCGGTTTAAGTCTTAAAACGTTGTTTACAATTATGCAGGTAAGCTGTTGAATTGCGTGAAATTAATTTGATTTGATAGGCAGCAACTTGATAGTCATTCTGTTGAGTATTTTGGACAGCAACAGCGCCAGGTCGAATTAGTTTCAAAATACTCAACAGCTTACAGTACCTGTATAGTTTTCTGGAAATTAAGGTTCAGGAAATTCAGGGTTCAATCGATCCCAACATGGGCAAAACATGGTCGGAGCTTAGTTAGGGATGGGTCCTGGCATAGCTAAAACTAGATTCACCCATCATTACCTTTGTCATTTGTTATTGATAACATTGTCAGTTCTACTGAGCATTTATTTGTACATAAATTACGATTTCCTCTATCTGTAGGAATCACTGCGGGCTGTCAGCAGTGGCAGTATACGGACCAGCATCGATAAAGCACCATCAGACTCCATTAATTCCACAAACATTGGCCCGGGCCTCCTTCACAGTAAATCAGACACAACATTGACGCAGAAAAACAGCGCTATAGACAGCAACTCGAGCAGCGCAACGACAATACGCTCAGATATTGATACCATGGATGACTTAACCACGAGTCAGGACACGCCAGATGAGGTGAACTCTGATTCACGGATGTCCATGTCACAAACCGGGTCAGATGATGGCGTTGTCGCGAACACAGATGGTGTGAATTCAAACGACCAATCACCTATCATTATCAATGGTGAAACAGATGACAGACCTCCGTCTCAGGTATGTTAATATAGTTAAGATATACCTGTGTGCTTAATCAGTAAGCTATTTTGTGTACATAGTCACAAAGGGAGATAACTTGTGCAGTTAAAATTGTATTTTTGAAATCTACTGGCTTGAGTGTCTGTCTCTTTAACCCTTTAACACTGAAAGACCAGAAATGACACATTCTTGATGATGTAAGGAATATCATGTTTAATATTTTGAAACTAATTGCACTGGGAGCTGTTGCTGCCTATGGCAGCAACAGCACCCAGTCAAATTAGTTTCAAAATATGCAAGAGCTTTGCTGTATAGTTGCTAATTGAAATTGAGAAACTGGCATTTCAAGGGTTAAAATGTTAACTTTTTATTGGTCAAGACAGCCTGATATGCCATAATCAGTGGTCTTGAAAAATGTCTTAGCAAACCAGCAAGAAGAATATTTTGAAAAATTTAACTCTAAATTGACTGATCTGGCAAGCAGGCATGTGGTAAGCGAAGAATATTCCATACATCGTAAGAAATTTATCTCTTATGGTCTGTAATGGTTAATGTAGTGAAGAGTATTGTTGCTGAATTATAAAGTATTTGTCATATATCGTGTCTCGATATCACGTAGATCAGAATAATTATAAAAAGAATATTTAAATAATTTCGTTTTTCAGAGTTCATCGTGTGAAACGACAGAAGGCAAGCGGCCAGGATCACCTATCACAAGCGACGTTGCTACAAAGAAATACAAGGATGATCAGGTACTGTAGGTGGTACACATGGCATTCGGATCTTGCGATGGCAAAGGAGGAAGCCATTTCTAGCTTTGCCACGCCCATTTTTATCTAGGCTCCACCCATTTTTTTACGCATGTTGAAAGCGATTTGAAACTTTGAAGTTTCAATTCCGAGAATCTAAATTTCACGTTGGCTATACAGGTAAACAGTTGAATATTTTGAAACTAATTTGAGCAACAGCTCTCTGTCAAATTAGTTTTGAAATATTTAACAGCATGTTTATTATTTTGTGATTTTATTAAAGACATTTTGTACACTAGTGAAAGACTAATTTTCATGACAGGGCTATGCATCATTATGATTGTGACATCAGCTAAATACTGATGTAATTCACCTTTACAGAATATCCATCTGATCTGATGTCATATGACGTCATAATTAACTAAGTGACGTATGCTGACTAGAGCTGGGCGGTATTGATATTTACATGACGGTACCGGTACCATGAAAAAATACTGCGGTACCACGGTATACCGTCATCTGAGCTTGAGGCATGCCACGAAATTAGAACAATTTTTTCCATTTCCTTTTCACTTCCATCTCCAATCAATGGTAAATATAGGTAAAATAAATAAATCGGCTTCCTGATTTAGAGAATAAAAACATGGCTATTGCGACTGTTTAGTTTCACGATTTTATTAGGTCACTATTTTTATTGACGTAATATCATTCACGGGAATATTGGTCAAAGGGTGTGGTCGACTCGCTAACTATAACCCGCTGTTTGAGACATTGGGGTGCACTATTTTCAATCTGGATTGTTCTTGCTATTAATGCGTGGTAAATTTGATTTTGGCAGTCGAGCGCTTTGATAAGCAGAGTCCAGACAAAATCTGCGAGTATTTAAACGGGGCGAGTGTTGTACGCTTTTATTTCTGTTGGAGTCGTATATTCTGTTACTCGCGAAGACATGCCTATACACATACATATAACACGACATTGAATATAGCCGATTCCAAAGCTTCTGCTAATTGCCGAGTACCCGATGTGCAGACTCGTTACTCGCCATGCTTCACGTGAACAATGCGTGTAAAAAGCTATTTCCGCGAACTTCCGACGTGTAGCCAGTTAAAAAATGAATTACAAAAACTAAAACACTATAATTTTTAGGTGTCATTACTTAAACTGGATTTATTCCGTAAAGAAATTTCTTAAAACAAGCCAGAAAAATAAAAAATAACGACTTCAACGCTGCTCGTTGTTAATAAATTAGCACGTGATCAAAACGGCACGAGCAAATACTACGTTTTAGTAAATTTTCATTGATAAATTCAGCATAGTAATGTATTTTCCCACGGTCTAGTTCATGAACAACCAATCAGATACGTCTTTGCGAGATCGCTGTTGTGTTTGAATAGCACGCAGTTTGTATGTTATTTTGTTATTCTAGCGTGTTTGTTCGGGGACAAAATGCTTGGAGTAATAAATTACAAATAATAGAAACGGGAATAGGGAATATATTATAGTGTAATTACTACCGGCGGACGGCCACAGAATGAGTTTAGATGTTTTAAATAAAGCAATTTTACCGTGAGACTTTCAAGACGTACGTTTGACATACAATTCTGCCTGTCATTATTTTGTAATTGACGTCTTGACGTTTGTTTTTACAACAACCCTTTCACCTGAACTCGGCTAATAGTTAGGGATGCCTGTATTTTTGGCACTATTAGCACTTATTTACCCTTGGTCAAGTCAGATTTTATGAATATATTTCTCAAATATTGCTCAAACATTATGGACGGTATTCACGGTATTTGGAAATGTCAACGGTCACGGTATCGGGTCACGGTATACCGCGGTCCTCACGGTACTACCGTCAGACCGCCCAGCTCTAATGCTGACATCATAATCATGACGTCATGAATGATTCCATATCGTCTGTCTTTAACGCTCAATAGTCCGGCACATTGTCTTTGCTATTTAATAAACATGCTGTTGAATAGTTTGAAACTAATTTGACTGGGTGTTGTTGCTGCCATAGACAGCAACAACATCCAGTGAAATTAATTTCAAAATTTTCAACAGCTTACATGTTGTAGTTTTCTGGAAATTGATAGTCAAGGAGTTCAGAGATCGATCAATCCCAACACAGATGTGGTGTGGGTGGAGCTTAGATTGAGATGGGTGGGGCCTAGCAAAAACTGGAAAGGTCCATTGGTTATGATGTCATAAACTTGAGTGACAGATCGGATCTCTCCATTTTTTTTATCACCCCTTGCGTGAAGTGGAAGATGGCTCGATATAGCAATTCAAATGCTGTGCATTTTGCAGAAGAGCAAAACTAAAAGTATTTTACTGTATGTAGCTGTGGACGATGTCGTTGTAGTCAAGTTTCTGATGTCAATCAATGGAGGAGTCCAGTTTATCTATCCATCATATGACATCATAATCAACTATGTGACCCGTATGATGACATCATAATCAATCTGTCATAAATACCATAGTTAAGTTCATCACAAAGACTTAATTGATGACAGACTAAGCGTTGTATGAAGTGTATGTCTTTACTTTTTAATAAACATGCTGTTGAATATTTTGAAACCAATTTGACTGGCTGCTGCCATAGGCAGCAAGTGCGCTCAGTGAAATTAGTCAGGGAATTCAGGAATCGATCGATCCCAACACGGGTAAAGTATGGGTGGAGCTTAGCTAAAGATGGGCAGGGCATGGCTAAAACTAGAATCCTTCATTATGTCACTGGTTACCTGGATGCTACAATCACACGGAAAATTTAATGATCTGTTACTAGTGTATGAATTGTATGTCTTTGTTGAATTTACAATTTATTAAACAGTGTTGAATATTTTGAATGTAATTTAACTGGGAGCTGTTACTATCTACAGTCATTAATTTCAAAATGTTCAACAGCTGACCTGTAGAGTTACATTGAAATTTAGAGTCTGGGAATTCAGGTTTTAAGGTTTTAAATCGAGTCTAACATGCCTTTAATCGTGGGTGTATCTCAGTTTCTCAGTCAATCACATGATGTCATAATCATCTACGTGACCTGCAGGCTGGCGTCTTAATAAATAACATCACTAATGACACGATTTAGTCCCTTTTAAATGCTTAAATAGTCTGTCAAGTTGTACGAATTGTATGTCTACTTTTTAATAAACATACTGTTGAATATTTTGAAACTAATTTGACTGGGCGCTGTTGCTGCCATGCAACAGCACCCAGTTAAATTAGTTTCAAAATATTCAACAGCTTATCTGTATAGTTTTCTGGAAATTGATAGTCAGGGAGTTCAGAGATCGATCGATCCCAACATGGACGAGCTTAGCTATAAATGGGCAGGGCATTGGATTCATCAAGCGATCGCTGACTATTACTTCCTGTTGTTTGCTTTATGCAGGGTTCCAGTTCTCCCATGCAGGTTGATGATACAGGTCAAACACCGGCTGCCATACCAACAGCTATAATCAACAGAATACCAAATACAAATGTAAGTTAATAAGACATCTAGAATAATGTTCCAAATACCAGTAGCACGTTAACCATAGGTCTTAAGATGCCTCATCCATATACCTTATGCAATGGGATGAGTTTTCCTGACAGCCAGTAGCGTAAGTTCATTAACCTCTTAACACTCATATCAGTCAAAAATGGCTTCTGCAGTGGTCTTAAGAAATGTCCATTTGCAGACCAAGAGAAGACTGTTTTTGAAAATTTAACACCGGAATGACTGGCTTGATAACCGAGTCAGTCATTCCAGTGGTAAATTTTCAAAAACAGATTTCTCTTGCTCTGCGATTGGACGTTTTCTATGAGAAAATTTAAATTTTCTTGAACAAGTTTGAGTGTTAAAGGGTTAAGTTATAGACCGCTCATCCCTATATGTTCACAATAGAATGAGTGGTCCGACGTATGTTGACTAAGTTCGTTAAAATGCAAGTGCGCATGATTGGGTAGATCTAGACTGCAAACATCAAAACTGTCATAAGAATTGTCGGCTCAACATTTTGAAAATAATCATACCACAATATTACGTACGATGTTAAAGTAGAAATTTGTTTGATTTTAATAAAACCATGAATTTATCAAACTTCAACCAGTGTGTTAGAATTTGGTTGCCCTGCAGTAAAGTTTTTTCCCTGGACCGCAGGAATGTGTAGTTTTCATAGCCTGGGGCCAGTACCGAAACAGTAATCTGCATTATCATTGTACCTGTATGCTTGGGCTTGTTTTCATGGAACCACGGACCCAGGAACCAGGAACCACTGACCGTGAACCAGAAATGCCAAAATGGCATTTATGCAAATTGATGAGATGTGTCAATTGCAATTTCGTGGTAATGTTCTGAATCCACAAGCATTCTAAATTGCGTTAATGTTAGCAATTAATTTGATCGTAATTCGATTTAGAATTTTA
Source organism: Chaetoderma sp. LZ-2023a (assembly GCA_034401795.1). Lineage (NCBI taxonomy): Eukaryota > Metazoa > Mollusca > Caudofoveata > Chaetodermatida > Chaetodermatidae > Chaetoderma > Chaetoderma sp. LZ-2023a. The sequence continues at coordinate 177,785,554 of CM067373.1, read as the reverse complement.
ATTTCAGTCTGTAAATCGCAGACAACCGCATACACTAAAAATATTGACGAGATCTTGCCATTCAAATAAGTTGTAAAATTTAGCTGAGATCAAAACTCGGTCACTGGTTCGAGGGACCAAGTCAGTAAATCTTCCAGAACACCAAAACGCATGAACCACGGACTGCATCAATCAACCACTGACTCCATCAGTCGCGAAAACAAGCCCCTATTTGTGTACCTTTACTTTCACTGAAAATGAAACTCGTGTATATTTTATTTTATTTCAGCATTTCTCTCGTCTCTCTAGTGTTGATGCCCCTGATCTGACCAGCCCTCAGCCCATGTTGGGATTACAGATTCATCCAATTGTTCCTAAGCAACAAATTAAACTTCATCTGCACAGTAAATGACACAGCAGCAGTTGCTATGACAACCATAATGACTCAGTTGTGACCTTTATTAATGTGTACAGCCAACTTAAGATATGACAGCAAAGGACATGATTGACAGGCGCGTGTAATGTATGTCAGTTGAACGTACGCTGTGAATAGGGAGATAATGTGCTGGCACAGAAATCTTGTATAGAGTTCAAGTTAGTGTTCAAACCGTTCCTGTATGGTGTGCTAATGCGTTATGTATTTACTTGACTGTTGAAAATCCGGTTGCGTTCAAGATATATATATTTTTAGCATAAAGAGTACTGATCTAATCTGGCACAGGTCAAGTTAATGCAATGCGCTCTGGTCTTAGTACCTGACAGAGGTCAAATTTGTGTCATGTTCTGATTCAATTTGGCAGACGTCAAGTTGCTACAAAGTACTCTGATTTAGGAGAATGAAGATTTAGTGCATAGTGTATTGATAAAGTCCGGTAGAGTTTAATTGTTTGTTTGCTGAATTTCAGCGGACTATTTATTCCATGGGGTTTAACTCTGGATATGCTGAATGTTTTGAAAACAATTTGAGTGAAAGTTGTTGGTGGCTAAGCCACCAACAACTTTCAGCCAAATTATTTTCAAAATATTCAGCAGATCCTGCGTTATTGCCATTGAAATCATTGTCTGGTGTGTTACAGCTGTCAGACGGTTAAGATAGTGGAAAATATTCTGATCCAATCTGGTGGTGTTCTACCGATTGTTGGTGTAATGTTGTGATCAAATTTGGTAGAGTGCAACCTCACAATGTCCACAAGTTAGTGCACAACATTCCAACATAATCTACCTCTATCATAATACACGACAATGCTTGAATCTTTTTGAAACTGGGGGAAGAGAGTGCTGATGAAAGCCGCTGCAGTCTTTAACACCAGTTGCTGTTGGTGAGAGAAAATAGACCTGAATTAGTGCAGTGTATTTAAGCTGTTGGTGTGCTGACCGTCATGGCAGTCAGCTGTCGTCATTAGTGACTGTCTGGCTGCAGAATGTGAAAGCACAGAACATCACTTGTAACTCATTTGTCTGGATATTAAGCGTGTGAATTTCCCTGCATGTCCCTTCATCATAGCGTGTGTACAGACAGAATAGACCTGGCGCTTATTCATAGGCCATGTGTGGACATACATTATCAATATACAGGACGGATATAATAGCATACACGAAGCAGCATTCTACATCTAACATTATTATGCTCAAGACTGTACAAGATTGTTGTATAGGTGTGTGTATTGAACAGCCGGATTAACCATATTTGTGGCACAGTGCTAATTAATTTTAGGGGAAGGGGGTGGTTATCAGGTGGGTCAAGGAGGGAATGGCTACTACTACTACTACTACTACTACTACCACTACTACCACTACTACTACTACCACTACTACCACTACTACCACTACTACTACTACTACTACTACTACTACTACTACTACAATAACAACTACTACTACTACTACTACTACTACTACCACTACTACTACTACTACTACTACTACTACTACTACTACTACTACTACTACTACTACAATAACAACTACTACTACTAATAACAACTACTACTACTACTACTACTACTACTACTGCTACTACTAGCAAATATAATAAATTCGTTAGTCTTACATACAGTGTTGTTGAATATTTTGAAACTAATTTAAGCCAGTGCTACCGTGCTTCATACTGCAGCACTATAGGCAGCACAATCTAACAGTCAAATTGGTTTCAAAATATTCATTACCCCCGTGTCTTAATCCTTTAAGCCTTGAATTTGTTATAGAAAATTCCAATTTTCTCATAGCAAATGTCAATTTGCAGACGAAGAGAAGACTATTTTTGGAAATTTACCACTGGAATGACTGGCTCGGTTATCAGTCATTCCAGTGGTAAAATTTCTAAAATGGTCTTCTCTTGGCCTGCAAATGGACATTCTTCAAACCACTACAGAAAATTTACCACTGGAATGACTGGCTCTGTTACCGAGCTAGTCATTCTAGTGGTAAAATTTCAAAAAAATAGTCTTCTCTTGGTCTGCAAATCTACATTTCTCTAAACCGCTACAAAGGCGGGTCTTGGTCAGCTAAGGGTCGCTTTCAGCTCAGAAATAACTTCCGTATTTCCAAAACAAAATAAAATGAACTGTTGAATATTCTGAACATAATTGTCTTGGGAGACATTGTAGCCTAAACCAGCAATGTCTTGCAATCCAGTTATGGTCAAAATATTCAACAGAACATTTGTTAGTAACTAATATGTTTTTGTTTTGGAAACAACTTAGCGTATTTCTGCACTGTACTGTATTATGCAAAAATCTTTGAAGATAGATTTGAGTAAATTTTGTTGGGTTAAAATTTACTTTTGTTAAATGCTTAGATATATATATATATATATATATATATATATATATATATATATATATATATATATATATATATATATATATTATGCGAACATACTTACATGTAGCGGATATATGTGCCCCATATGGCCACTTTTGGGATTTTATTTTAACTGATTGCAGATTTCTATAATGAGTTTGCAGATGATGAAACATTCAAGAAAGCGTCTCTTTGTGAAAAGGTTGAATATTTCAGTTAAGATGGCAGTACACTCAGATTAGCAATAGACAGTGTAGGTCAGACTTCTTGTTTCTTCTTGCTCTGTTGTGTGTAAATAGATAGTGAAGATAAACTGTTACCTGGACCAAGCGGATTAGCTGACGTGAAGTAACGCAATGTGTTGCTCCTTTGCGATGTCAGTTACAGGGATGGTGATGTCATTTACACTGACGTCTATTACAGTGATGTCAGTTAAAGGTAAGTCAGTTAACGGGATGTCAATGGACCGGTCCAGTTTTAGCTATGCCCCATCCAACCCTAATTAATCCCCACCCATACCTCGCTTGTGTTAGGATCGATCGATCCCCGATTGCCCTGACTATCAATTTCTAGAAACCTATGCAGGTAAGCTGTTGAATATTTTGAAACTAATTTAACTGGGCCCCGTTGCTGCCTATGACAGCAATAACACCCAGTCAAATGAGTTTCAAAATATTCAACAGAATGGTTATTAAATAGTAAAGACATGTATACAATTCGTACAACGCTTAGTCCGTCATCAATTAAGCGGTCGTGACGTACTTATCTATACCATTGATTATGACATCATCCTACACATCGCGTACTTGATTATGACGTCATATGATGGATGGATAAACTGGAAAGCTCCATTACATTGACATCAGTTACTGGGTGTCATTTAGGTAACAAAGGTATGTTTGATTCCCTGAGCCATGAATGCGTGGTTGAAACTAATTACCTACAGTACAACTCAGAAATAACTTAAGGTGTTTCCAAGACAAAAGAAAATGTACGTTTGAATATTTGAAAATAATATATTCAACAGAATGTTTCTTACTAAGTAACATGTTTAATTTTTTTGCTTTTGCGTTGGAAACAATTAAACATATTTATGAGCTGTAGTGTACTATAAGTCTGTCTGTGTGTGTGTCTGCCTGCCTGCCTGTCTGTGCCTGCCTGCCTGCCACAACTATTGTCACAATTGTAATCATATTAGACATATTTCTATAAAGTGTGTTTCAGCCTACTAATGTCATATTAGTAAGGTGTAATTTCTCCACATTATTGAGCGGGTTAGGTTGCTCATTCCTGTAACTGTTACTTTTGATTCTTCAGCAAATACAGATGAACAAGTCTGATGAAATGTATGCCATTCTGTCATAAGTGACTGCCGTAACTTTTTGCAGTCAAGATTTGTCAGGAGAATTAAAACAATTTTCCTTAGTGATCACATTTGAGATTCAAGAGGAGAGTATTTAAAAAAATTTAACATCGGAATGACTGGCTCGATTATCACAGTCATTCCAGTGACACATTTTCAAATATACTCTGGGCCTGAAAATGGGTATTCGTCAGGACTACTGTAGAGACTGTATTTTTGGTGGACTTGAAAGTTAAAGGGTTAATGAGTACAAATAGTTTATCACTATAAACTTTAACCCTTGAATTTGTTCAAGAAAATTAAAATTTTCCCGTAGAAAATATCCATTTGCAGACCAAGAGAAGACTATTTTTGAAAATTTACCACTGGAATGACTGGCTCGATAACCGAGCCAGTCATTCCAGTGGTAAATTTTCAAAAATAGTCTTCTCTTGGTCTGCAAATGGAGATTAACCAAGACCACTACAAAAGCTGTTTTTGGCTGATTATGAGTGTTAAATGGTTAAGGTTCACAGTCACACGAATATGCTTGAAAATAAAATTGTTAAATATGTATACTTTTAGAAGATTAAATTGTGTACCTCAATGTAATGAAATGAAATACAGCTTAATATAAACTTCAAGTTTACAACTGAAAAGAATTATATTAATTTATATCCAATGAAATCGGCATATTATGCCGTAGTTGTGACTTTGAATTATGGATGTGTCTCTAATTCCACAAGGTAAAACATTAATTTATGCGGAATGAAATTGGCATATGATCAGATTTATTTTATTTAATTTCATTACTTTAAGGTACATTTAAGTTGAGCCTCTAAAAGTATACAATTTTAACAATTTGATTTCCAAGCTTTCTGGTGTGAATGTGGTCCCTTAGATATGGCTTGCTGTATAGGAAATGCGTGTTGAGACCAAAGGATGGTGGCTCTGTAAGACAAGTGTTTGCTGTGGTCAGTATGCCGTGGTCTACTGACCCCTTTATTTAACCGTTTGATGGTCAAGCCTCAACAAACAAGCCTGTTTGGTCATGAAGATTTTCCATTTGTAGGATAAGGTAAGATAATTTTGGAAAATATATCACTGGATTGCCTGGCTCGATAACCGAGCCTGCTTGGCGCAATAACCGAGCCAGTCCTAGTGGTAAATCTTCAAAAATAGATTTCTTTTGGCCTCTCAAATGGATATTAAAAACTGTCAATAGAATCTCGGTAGCTGCGGGGTCCGGAATTTGTCAGATTTCCCAGATTTGTTCATGTGAAGTCTTAGTGTATGCTCACACTATGTCCTGTTTTACAATTTGAACCAAATCGAATAAGTAGTTTTCGAGATATCCACATATCGAGAATTTGATCCGATCCGATCAGTAGTTTTTGAGATACAGCCCGGAATATGCTTTTGTGACTGACTGACTAATAACCTATCGGACTAAGGGACATGGCAGTTTATAGACCTGCTACCCGCAGCTAAAATGGAAAATGTTTAGACTTTGTTAACCAATCGTTACCATTAACCCGTCAACCCGTGACGGTTTACTGTCTCAATTTGAAGACGAACTACACGGTAAAGCTGTTGAATATTTGGAAACAAAATTTGACTGGAAACTGTTGCTGACTTACGACACGGACAGTTTCTAGTCAAACTTGTTTCAAAATATTCAACAAATATTCCTTCCATCATAATGACTTTGCTGTCTCTGATCTGTCAGAGTTTAACCCTTTCACAGATGAATTCCCCATATCTCATTTTCAAAGCAACCAAAACTGTTGAATATTTTGAAATTAATTTGACTGGGAGCCATTATCAAAAGAATAAGTTTTATCATAAATTACTTTTTCAGGGATTTGTCATTGAAAGCTTTAACCCTTACCACTCTGATGTAAATATTCTATTTTTTACTGCGTCAATAGCAAAGAATCTGGTGCACATTTTTCAACGACTTTGGTGGACGATGTTGCTGTCTACGACAGCACCAGGTCCCACCAAATTTGTAGAAAAATGAACACCAGTTCGTATTTTAATTTAATTTGAAAATTAGAAATTTTAACATCAGAGTGATAAGGGTTAAGGGGTAAAACCACCATCGTATGGATTTAAAAAACAGACCGCCTCTCGTGCATGGTGACCAAGTTGTACACAAAGTTGTATATAATTCTGTATAGTGTGTATCACTTGTGTAGCGTCGCCGTCTTCGTGCCTGGATGCGTCATTGTAAATAAATCACTGCACATATCGTGCTGTGTAAAGTATCAACATTGTATCATCATTCACGCTATTGTATATATTATATATGAGTTTATATAAAGATGACATTTTATTAATAAAGTATATTAACAATAAGTTCTTTACATGTGTTTGTTTTCTAGTATATTATTTGGCTTGAAAGGTTAAGTTGACCGACCGGCCATCGTCCATCCCATACATCCGTCAACTTGTGCTTTGAACGATTACTTTTTATTTATCGCTTCAATCAAAATTGTATCGAGAAATTTGATTACCGGTGGTCAATTATTCTGATTGTCATCTTGAATTTTCTGAAAATTTATTGGAGATCAGTAAAAAGACCGCCTTGTTGCACTGATTTATCAATTTTTTCGATGGCTATTTTGGATCTCCAAAAGTATCCAATAATTGAAAAGAAACGAATTCCAGATAATTCAGTCTCGCTCCATCCAACCATTTAGATGACTGATGTATAATCCCCAGAATCAATATAGTCCGGGATCCCTATTCTAGGTCAAAGATAAAGAACCAATAATGAAACAGTCAGCCAGCACCTTTTATCATGTTTCAAGATATGCCTTTCTGACTATTAGAGGAGGAATCTAATCTGTCAGTCAAGTATGACATCATGATCAATTATGTCACAGGTAGGCTGATGTCACAATTAGACTGTGTCACGAATGGCGGCGTATCTAAGGCCGTCGGGAACTCTTAATAGTACGTCATATATATACAAATTGTATGTCTTTACGACTTAATAAACATTCTGTTGAATATTTTGAAATTAATTTGACTGGCCGGTCTTGCAACTGCACCCAGTCAAATAATTTGATATTCAACAGCTTACCTGTATGGTTTTCTCCAAATTGAGATTAAGGGAGTTCAGGGTTTGATCGATCATAAAACAGGCAAACGTGGGCATAGCTTAGCTAGTGATGGGCATGGCGTAGTTAAATGTTGATTCATCCATTGAAGACATTAAATGAGTTGGATGCGGTATGAGACAGATTCATATTGAAAATGGCCTGAATGACAATCCAGTATGACCATCTTGCAAACTCAGTATTGTGAGCAAGGAATGGATTAGGCCGAGGCTTGGATAGCTAAAACTCATCCTGCCTTTACACTGCTCAAGCCAGTCTGGGTGAACAATAAGGTCTGAGCTATTCATTTTCAACATGTCCATTATCAAAGCAGTGCTACCACCGTTACTCTCATGTGGAGATCTGGGGACACTAAAAGCTACTTGTCTTCATCAACACACACCATAGACAGATGCAGTTATACCAGTCATGTCATGCACATTTTACAGTGTACATGACATGACTTGTATAACATTGCAAAAATAGATCACACATGCGTCAATATTTCATAAAATACACATCGATTCACGTGAAACGTTCTCGGATCAGCTTTTGTTCAATATCTGACAGTTCGCGCTAATCGGTTCCCAACTCAAAATGTAGCACCTGTATGGTGCGTAATCATGCTAATTTATTTGCTCTGACGGTTCTTATAAGACTACATTTACCGGTATTTCCCTTTCACCATAGTTTAATAGAAAATGAGCAAAATTTTGGGGTTTTTCCAAACATCTCGTCGATAATGGGTTTGGAGCATATCGGTTTGTTTAATAAAAAAATAAACATGTACGAGCGTATTCAACAGGAAAACTGTACTAGAACCAATTACAAATATTGTGTGTAATAAGGTAATTTCGGTGATTGATTGCCGGAATTGAAAAAGTTGGAATCAGAATTCACTGTGTGCGTATTTTCAAATTTGCATTTCTCGCTTATTTCTTAGCTCATATGCTTGCGCCATTTATATGTGCGAGACGGATTTTGATTGTATTTCAACTGTATTGAATACATGGCTCTTAAAATTGTGTTATCATATGGACGTAGTAAAGACATACAATTTGTACACATGACATACTATTAAGAGTTCCCGACAGACTTAGATATGCCATTCATGACGTAATTTAATTGGGACGTTAGCCTAGAGATTGGTTCGCCATGAAGCTCGAAGTCTGTCAAGTGTACGAATTGTATGTCTGATGGATCTGCAATTTAATAACCATTCTGTCAAATATTATGAAACTAATTTGACTGGGAGATGATGTACCATCCACTCACAAATTAGTGTCATTTGACGTGTCCACTCTTCACCAGCATCCCAGTAGACAAGGCCCTTCCAGTCATCCAGAGAAGTGACAATTCTGTCCAGCCTCTCTGCTAACCAGATTATCAGTCTCTTGAAGATAGTTCTCATCACATACTTCGTCCAAAATGTGTTTTTCTGTCATCAAATTCATGGAATAGCTATGGGTTCATCAGTAACACCGGTGATTGCTAATTGAATCTTTCAAGCAACAAGCACTCAACACAGCGACAGACCGACCTGGTAGTCTGGTACTGTTATGTTGACACCATTTCAAATGCCTACACCCCTATACCATCCAACCATTCACCTCAACAGTGTCAACCAATGCATCCAATTCAGCAGTGAGGTTGAAGAAACTGGCCAAATTGCTTTCCTAGATGTCTTGGTACATGTCACTGATTCCAGAACCACCAAACTTAGTCTACACAAATGACACACATGCACGCAACAATATCTAAATTTCCACTCCAATCACTATATAGAAGACAAGAGGTAAGACATCAGGACTCTTGCTTCACTGTGCATACTCCATCATCACAGAAACTCTGGCAACAATTATGCTTTCTAGATGAGAAAACTCCCAGCAACTAGTAAGAAACAGATGGATGACAAAAAACTCCACTGGTCAGATTACTGTACATCCAAGGCCTGTCTGAACACCTAGTCATGATCTTTACTATTTAATTAACATGCTGTTGAATATTTTGAAACTAATTTGACTGGGCATAGGCAGCAACAGCAACCAGTCAAATTAGTTTCAAAATATTCAACGACCTACCTGTATAGTTTTATGAAAATTGATAGTCGGAGTTCAGTGATGGATCGATCCCAACACGAGCGAGGTGTGGGTGGAGCTTAGCTAGAGACGGGTGTGACATAGCTAAAACTGGAAAGGTTCATTAGTCAGGCCTAAAGATAAGCTCACCACAGATGAATGCGCTGGAGTCATCAATAAGATCCAGTGTGACCAATGTAAGGGCACATAATTGTATAAAGGTCAAACCAAAATGCCTCTCAGCCCCAGGGTTAAAGAACCCCTCAAAGGCAGTTCCAACTCGGCTGTGGCAGGCATATAGACCATCGCCGCCATCAATGCCTCGGTCATGTCGATCACTAACATTGAGACCAATTTATTCAAACGGAAAGTCAAGAAGGATATTTACATTTACAAACAGCAACTAACCATGAACCGAGACGATGGCTATCGTATACCAAGGTCTACCAAACAATGCGAGAACCGAGTGATGTAGCCAGCGACCATCAATGCTGAAGAAGAGACCGAGATGGTCACGAAAGCTACACTCAAACAATTATTACATCTCGGAGGTAATTTTCTTTATTACGTGTCATCCTGAGAACGGGACCAACATTTTTGCAAATATCTTGAAAACAGATGTTTGTACATTAAAGGGATGCTAATTTCATATCAAATTTTGCATTGCACCAATAGATTATGGTTTATAGATTCCATATCATTCATATCCTACATTGATAATACACATCTTATCTGTATCACAATTATCTGCTTTGTAATATCGTGTTAATGTTGAATAGTGATAGCCACCATTTTTTCTCCTCAAGCGATAATGCGTGATGTCATGTAAGTGCCAATGGATTACATCTTTATACCCCGCCAAAAATTTGCTGGGATATGTGATGGTGTGGCCCGGGCGGGTGGGTCGCAGAGTGGTTCCGGAAGCCTGTTTGTTACCGTTTGTCGGATCGCTTTGAAACAGGGTGGTTGGACTAAATCTGGAGAAGAAACCTATCGAAATCAACGATGATCTGAAATCCAAGAGGCCGGCATCTTGAAAATTGGTTTCCGGATGATAACTCAGTTACCGTTTATCGGATCTCTGAAACTTCATATAGTGGTTGGACTAGGTCTGGAGAAGGAACCTATCGAAATTGGCAATGATCCGAAATCCAGCGGATTGCTTTGAAACATCATATGGTGGTTGAAATTCAAGATCGCTACCAGCCACCAGCGGTCATCTTGAAAATTGGTTTCTGGCTGATAACTGTTCCCGTTTATCGGATCACTTTGAAACTTCATAGGGTGGTTGAAAAATCTGTATCTACAGAAAAGACTCAAATAATATCGCGTTCAATGGTTACAATGAATAGAGCCAGGATATTGCATGCTGGATAAATTGCAGAAAAATCAAGCATCTCATCATATCTTGTACAAATGTTTCTCTACATATTGGTACATTAGAACTTTAACCCTTAGATCTTATCAAGTTTTTTCAGAAGTTCAATTTCAAAATTAGAAAACTATTTTTTTTAATTTACCACTGGAATGACTGGCTCTGTTATCGAGCCAGTCATTTGTGATAAATTAAAAAGAATAGTTTTGGTCTGCAAATGGACATTTCTCCAGACTACTGCAGAGGCCATTTTTGCCTGATATGAGTGTTCAAGGGTTAATAGTCTGTCAGGTTGTACGAATTGTCAAGCCAGTGACAACCGGCCTCTGCAGTGGTCTTGAGGAATGTCCATTTGCAGGCGGACTTTTTTTGAAAATTTATCACTGGAATGACTGTGGTAAATTTTCAAAAATAGTCTCTGCAAATTGACATTTTCTTTGAGAAAATCGAAATTTTCGTGAACAAATTTAAGACTTAAAGGATAAACAGCTAAATGTTAATGCATTTATCTAGTCTGTGAAAGCGGCCATGATTTACTTTTCAACCGATCAAAACAAAACCCTTACCTGCCTGCCTCGGTATTTGTATGCTCAATCGTGCGGGTACAATCTATAGTTTGCCAGTGTGGTGTAACAGCAACCAGGAATACATCTGTTGTCGAAATTTGAAATTCATTTAACGTTGACACCACCGCTATTGGAAAAGTGCTACCTATGGCTAACTTAATATGCTTCATGGGAAAAGCATAAACACACAATAGTATTTGTCTTCAGGTCTTCACTGTATAACTACTGCAAGCCACCAGACAATACTTTCAATGAACAATAACTCTGGACCTGCTGAATATTTTTATAATTCCCACATTGACGTCATTACGCCAGTATTCCCCTAAATCAATGCTCAGAGCAAAGCTGTTGGCTGGTACCGCCGTCAACAAGCAGCTGATCGACATTGAGTTACTATTGCACTAAAATACACTGCAATTTAGGCCATTCGTTTGATAAACTAAAATCACGATATTATTTAAGGCATACATCATTCGAAAGCGTATTCAATTGCCTAAACATCAATGCATCATTTCTAATATTTTTGTGAAATATTCACTGACTTATTGGCGTATATAAAACACATCATTATACCTCGATTCATTAAATCAAGCGTACAACAGGGGCTATTTTAAAATTACTACTAAGTGTATTAAATTTTACAAAACTGAAAATGGTTACAGATATGAATAGAAAATTGGCTTAGCTTTCCAACGATGTATGACTTCAATAATATTATGAAATTACTTCTTTATATAACCTGCTTAAACTGCGTTGTATCTGATTCCAATAGTAAAGTAATGCTGCTTGCGAGTCAGCTATCACGTTTACCAGCTGGAAGTTGTACGCGCAACGCATTCTGGGAAGGTATTTTCCCAAAATATGCTCATGTCGGAAAGGTCTATTTGACTGAAACTTTCAGTCAAATCATTTTCAAAATATTCAACGTACCCTGAGTTAAAACCCCCCCCATGGAAAATGTAGTCTGCAGAAAATCAGACGGAAGACAGTTAAAAGGTACATTACAACGACACAAAACAACACAGATATAAAATATGGATAGATATCTTCATGTAATAAATGATATGAAATAAAATAAACATTGGCACAACAACTAGAACAACCTCTGGAGATGCTATTTAATACAAATAAATAAAACCTGCATCGCAATTCCCCGCTTACGATGTATAAGGGAGGTAACTCTTCAACAGACAAAATAGTATTTAACCGTAATTACATAACAGCGGTAAGTAATCCAAAAATATTCACTCTGCTTGTAAATGTATATTGGTTTCAGAGTTATCTCCTTTAGGTGTTGAAAGGCGTGAACAACGGTTAAAGACTAAATTTTATATACACATCTCATATCGTAGCGTAAACATTTCACTTTGCAAATAGATACAATACATCTTATACAATCCAAGTACTAGTATGTTGAATATTTTGAAACTAATTTGACTAGAAGCTGTTGCTGCCCAAGGCAGCAACAGCTTCTAGTCAAATTAGTTTCAAAATATTCAACAGCTTACCTGTATGCTTGCCTTGAAAATGAGTTTCTGGAATTACAGGTATAAGACTTAAACATGATGTCATCTTGGGGCTGGCGAATCAATGTAGAGTAAAACGATGACCAACATCACATAAGTGGTAAAGTTACCACTGGTATGTAAATGTAGTTATGTAATACTCATGTCAGATGTAGATCAGACCAACCTAGAGAAGGCCAGAAGACTCAAAACTGTGTACAGCTGAGTTTCCACGATCAGATTTATCATTATTAGTTGTGCGACCCATAGGAATTTCTACAGAAAATCTGATTGTCGAAACTCATTAACAGATATCAGCTGTCTTTCGACGGATATTAGACTTTTTTTCAACGATTGACCAATGTGTGTCTCGACAGCGCACTTGGCCACAGACTGGCAAGAATGCGCTTATTTACTAATAAATTGTATTTATGGAAAATGAATAAAAAAAAAATCATTAGTTATATTAAATTGCACCTTTGAAAACAACATATGTAAAATACATAATTATACTTTATTTAACATTTATGGCACGGGTGCATAATTAAGCACCTTAGAATAACAGTGTGTGTCAGCGTGCGTGCGTGCATGCGTGCGTGCGTGCGAGTGTAATGATACAACATAATCATGGCACTAATGTTCGAATCATGATTATCATATGGCATAAAAATTTCTATGATTAGTTATTGTGACCTTTTGACCCCAATATGTCACAGATTTCCTCAAATGGCAAGAGCGAGCAATAGACCTAATATTGTATTCACACTTCATTTGGTAGAGTTATAGTTATAAAATGAAAATATTATTTTATTGTTCTCGACCTTCGACCCCAAAATAAATTTCCTTATAGAGGCATAGACAATACTAAGTCCTTGCATGATCTCGAGATCAACCTACACATAACGTTGCATTAATGTTCTCATTTATAAACCAAGACCAGATGGACTGCATCCCGCATTTTGACCCATTTAGTTTTTCTGCATATCGCTCCAAACCACAAAAATATATAACTAATTTGAAAATTGTTTCAATGATGATGGTGACCTGATGCAATGATGGGATTAGAACAAATCAATATGTAGTTTTATTAAAATCGGATAAGCCCTTGATGAATAAACTAACATTTACCTAATTCTTGGTGCAAAATAAGTTCAATGCAAACCCCTTTAAATATAGGAAAATATTTGAAAATCATTTCACTTATGATGGAGTCTAGATGCAATGATGGTATAGATCAAATCTGTAGTTTTACTAAGATCTTGATGAAATAATATCCATTGAAATACTAACATTTAACTAATTCTTGATGCAAGATAAGCTTATGTCCAAGCCCCATGAAAAATATGAAAAAAATTTGAAAATCATTTCACTTATGATGAAAACTACATACATTGAAAAACTAACATTAGTTTAAGGGCACATTAACTAACTAAAACCATAGAGGCGATTTTAGACTTAGTTTGTCATCGCCATGTTATTTGAATCTACTGGCAGGAAATCCTCCAATGAAATCAGAACATCCACTGTTATCTCAGTTATTCAACAGCAAGATTTCAAACAATAAACATGTGACAACTTTTTCAATCTGTGCCTAGGGCACATATTTATAAATTGCAGTTCAAAACTAGGCTACAAAGCATCGAAAGTGATATAAGTGATTTTCAACAAGTGCCCATAAACTAAGAAATACTTCACAATTTATCGAAGTACCACAATTTTTACTTAATTTATGAGAACTTTAACACTCTAATGGTCAAGATTGTTTACAAAATTGAAATTTTTCCTCAGTGTATGTTCATTTGCAGGCCAAGATAAGACAAATTCCGAAAATTTATCACTGGAATGACTGGCTCGATTATCGAGCCAGTCATTCCAGTGATAAATTTTCAAAATGTCTTATCTTGTCCTTCAAATGGACATTCCTCAAGACCACAGTTTTGGCCGGCATAACCCTTAAAGGGTTTACATATGTCAAGTACAAGATAACCCGTTCACCGATGACTTCCCCATATTTCAATTTCACGGCAACCATATAATAGAACTGTTGAACATTTTGAAAATAAAATGAATTTGACATAAAGAAGGCAGCAATGGCTTCCAGTCAGATTAATTTTTAAATATTCAACAAGACACTTTTTACATTGTAAAAAATCTGATTTATTTCGAAGGCTGGGGTGGTGGTGTTCTCATTGAAAGAGAGTTAAGTTATCGACTGAATATGTTAGCATACACTGATGACCGTTAGAGTTTCCGAGAAAAACAGAATGACACCCACACTCACCCCACCCAACCCAGGCTTTGTTGCAGATCAATGGGCATGCTACCCATGATTCCTATACATGAAGTTACAATGAAAACTTAACTTAAAACTTAACAAAAGAACAAAAATCTACCTATTACTGAAAACATTATATATATATATATATATATATATATATATATATATATATATTACATAACATACTAATTCTGTACTGAGGACTATTTTACATGGATCTATTTAAGTAAGGGCATCATACAAACCTACGCCCACATAACAACAAGTGTTTGTATCGCTTACTTGAAACAGTGGCAATTCAACTAGAAAGGCCACGCTCTGAACTTTTTTATCTGAAATTTAACAGTTCTGGTCAAAAACACACAAATTTAAGTTTTGAAAGTGCATATTGTAGTCGGGTATTTTTAGGTGTATTATTTTGAACAATTTCCTGGATATTTTTGGCAATCCAAGATGGCCACCGAAAAACTTGACCAACCCAAATACTCGTTATAAGACTTGAAGCCTCCCATTCTAAGATCCTTCCATCTATGTTCCCTTAAAATCCGGCCATTTTAAAGGACTTCTGGAAAATTTGTTCAGCCAATCCAAGATGGCCATTGGAAAGATCAACCTATCAAAATGTCTGAATAATTCTGGAGCCTATCACCATAGGATCATTCCAGCCCAATTTGGTTAAAATCCAGCATGCTAGGCGTGATCACAATCGATTTGAGTGATCACAATCGATTATGTAAGAATAATCGTGATTACTCGATTAATCAGCCTTGGTATAAATTACCTAGACATAACAACGAAGGTATATATGAATGACGAAAGCTGCAATGGTATTTAGAAAAGTCCATTTACACGCTAAGAGGACAATTTTTGAAAATGTATCACTGGAATACCTGGCTCGATACTCGAGCCAGTCATTCCAGTAAAACATTTTCAAAAATAGTCTTCTCTTGGCTTGTAAATGGACATACAGTCAAAATGCCAATGTTCAGGAGCGATCGCATTAGAGAGTAATTAAATTATAGGATTTGAAATATTTTATGTTGTAGAAATTATTAACGATTATTCGAGTATTTAATTTTTAATCATGTAAATTAACGATTTAAAAAATAATCGTGATTTTCAATTTAATCATGTAATCGCACAAGCCTACACCAAGCAGTTTAGGCTACCTTTTAAATCAAACAATTACAGATGATGGACAGACGGACAGTTGCCATGGCATAAGTACAACTGGCCATTCTGGCTGGCCATTCAGGCCAGGTGAGCTAATGACTACATAAACTCTTGATAAAATCTTGAATCACAGTAACGTAATAACAATATTGGATAATACCATATAACTAATAAATATATATCTATTTATATAAGGCTACAATTTACAAATCTGTTTTCTAAAAAATATAGCATAAATAACTATGATGAGAAGTTTGGTGGAAAAAAATGTTAAAGGTGCATATTCACAGCAGAATGTTTCAAAATAAAATTGTTAAACTTATATACTCTTAGAGGCTTAAATTGTGTGCCTAGATGTAATGAAACGAAATAAATCTTAGCATATGATGATTTCATTACGTAAAAATTAATGTAATTTTTTAAGTTTTCAAATTGAATTAGTCCCTAATTAAAATTCACAACTAAACCTAGGAAACTCATTTATAAGGAATGAAATCAGCGTATGTTAAGATTTATTTCGCCTCATTACATCGAGGTACACAATTTAAACCTCTAGAAGTATATAATTGCAACAACTTTATTTTCAAGCATTTGGGTGTGAATATGTATCTTTAACGATATAACACTTATTTTGTTGAACATTTTGAAACTAATTTGACTGGAAGACGTTGCTGCCGAAACACCTTTAACTGTTGCATCAAATATGTTTTAACTCTTTCACCAATGAATTCCCCATATCTTTTTTTCAGAGCACCCCTGCAAGAAAACTGTTGAATATTTTAAAATTAATTTGACTGGAAGCCATTGCTGCCTAAGGCAGCAATTGCTCCCAGTCAAATTAATTTAAAAATATTCAGCAGAATAAGTGTTACATCGTAAAGAATCTCCTTTATCAGGGATTTGTCGGTTGAAAGGGCTAACCCTTACCACACTGATGTCAATATTTTATCTTTTACTGTGTCAATAGTAAAGAAACTGGTGTAGATTTTTCAACAATTTTGGTGGACGATGTAGTATCTTTTCATTTAATTTGAAAATTTAAAATATTGACATTAGAGTGGTAAGGGTTAAATGACCAGAAACTGTTAACCATATAATGGTCAAACCTGGTTTTAAATATTTAAAATTTGTCCATAGAAAATGTCAATTTGCAGACTATGAAAAGAGTATTTTTAAAGATTAACCAGGCATTACTGGAATGACTGACTCGGTTATCGAGCCAGTCATTCCAATGGTAAATTTAAAAAATAGTCTGCTCTTGGTTTGGAAATGGACATTTCTCAAGAACATTGCAGAAGCAGTTTTTGGCCAGCGTGAACATTAACTGTCTGGCTGCTGAGTTTTGCAGACGACATTCCAAGGGTTATATCGCTAGACCGGCTAAATATTTTGAAAACAATTTGACTGAAAGTTGTTGATGCCTAAGGCACCAACAACTTTCAGTCAAATTGTTTTCAAAATATTAAGCAGGTTCAGAGTTATTGCCTATGGAAAATATTGTCTGGTGGTTTCTAGCGGCGAGAGAGTTAAAGGGTTAATAAAGGCACTTAGGTTCTTAAATACTCTCATAAATCAATACACATCATTTACAAATATAAGAAATACTCTGATAAATATTTTGAAAATGATTTTTCTGGGAACTGTTACTGCCTATGGATAGCAATCAACAGGTCCTTGTTAATCCGTTAACGGTCATGTGTCCAAAAAATTGAATGTCAATTGAAAGGTAGAGGGAAGACAATTTATGAAAGATTAGCACTCAGCAGATTGTTTTCAATAACATAAGAAGAGCAATTATAGATTGCAGGCTCTTGTCCTGTTTTGTCACACTAAGAAGTTTTCAGACTTTCTGGATTTCCCGAATTTGTTCGGACTTTCCGGGATCACGGCCAAAAGTTATGTAATCCTAGTGTATGGTAACACCTGTGGTAACATTTGAGCCACGATCTGGATTCTCTTATCCGGATCTTGGCTAATGTCTGGAAACCCTCTTGCACCGCAAGTTTCTTCGTTCTGGTAAAATTTGCGCTAGATCGGATCAGAAGTTTTTGAGATACAGGTCCTGACAGACAAACATATACACAGACACACCCGATCGCAATACCCCTCTTAACCCTTACAGGGTGATGGCAATAATATCTTTATGGCACTATAATGATAGCATGCTCTGATTCCAAAGTACTGGTAGATCACAGATGCTAACTTATGATGGGGATGATGATGATGATGGCGATGATGATGATGATCATGATGGATGATGATGATGATATACTGTGTTCTGTGGGCATTGCAGTATACATCTTACAGCTACAATTACATGTAGTCACTCTTAGCTAATGTGTCCGGTCGTCAGCCAGACTCCTTCCCTCATTTATATACATCTGAGAATATTTATAAAACTCCTGATGATATTCTAAATGCTCTGTCAGCCTTGAAACCTTGAACGAACCCTTGTATTACAGAACAGCTCAGAAATAACTTTAAGTGTTTCCATAGCAAAATAAAACAAAACTGTTGAATATTTTGAACATAATTGGATTAGAACACATTGCTTCTTAACCCTTTCATGACGAAGTCAGCCAAAACTGGCCTCTGCAGTTGTCTTGAAGAATGCCCATTTGCAGGCCAGTGAAGACTATTTTGTGAAAATTTACCACTGGAATGACTGGCTCGGTAACCGAGCCAGTCATTCCAGTGGTAAATTTTCAAAAAATAGTCTTCACTTGGCCTGCAAATGGACATTGGATAAGCAAATATTTTGATTTTTTGACAAAATTTAGTCATTAAAGAACCAATGCAGACAGCAATATCTTCCAATCCAATTACCGTATATTTGAAATCGTCAACAGAATGATGTTAAAATTTTTTCATTTTGTTTTGTCTTGGAAAAATGTTAACTTATTTATGAGCTGTACTCAGGGACAGACCTGGCTTTCGCAAATGATTAGCCAATAAATTAGCCAACGAAATTTTTTATTAGCCAAATCGTAGCAATTTTAGCCAGTGTTTTGCAATGTATACAGTCCATCTCCATTAGGTAACCATTTCAACTGAACACTACATGCCAATAATACAAGATTATGCTGAATATTTTGAAACTAATTTGCCTGGAAGCTGTTGCAAATTAGTTTCAAAATATTCAACAGCTAACCTATATGTGTGCTTTTAATCTGAGATATTGGAATTTCAGTGTTTATTTGGTCACAATAAAACATAATATAAGTACTTGTTAGTTCTTCACAATTAATCTTAATGATTCTCTACTTAGAAAATATGTATAATAATATGATTTAATCATTATCCAAATATGTAGCCAATCCTGCTTTCTATTAGCCAGATTTCAATTTTACTAGCATTTGGCTAATTGGCGAATGGGTAGGTCGGTCCCTGGTACTATATATATATATATATATATATATATATATATATATATATATATATATATATATATATATATATATATATATATATATTTTAAAATTATCAAAAGCACAGTTAGAAGGCCTCATCAAAGCTCTCCTGTTCAGTTTTGTCTTTAAGAGCCTTTGGCAAAGCGATAGTGACACCTTTACGTTTGTACACAAACACGCAATGACGGCCGCGTTCCAGAGCGTCGGCTTTGACATTCTGAGGACACTCGGAGTCGGCCAGCAGTTGTTCTGAAAAGCAACAATAAAGAATGTGAAATCTATCTATAATGGAATTGAAATTTAGCGTGTGTGAAAATGTGGCCAATGGAGGGATCTGCTCTGTGCACTTTGTAAGCCTGTTGTAATCAATTTATATACCCTGAACACTGAATTACCAGAATCTCAATTTTTACATAACTATACCCTCAAGTAAACTGGTGAATATTTTTTTGAAACTAATTTGACTGGGGGCTGTTGCTGCCTATGCTCACAGTCAAATCAGTTTTAAAATATTCAACATAATGTTTATTAAATTGCAACTCCATCAAAAATATACAATTCGTACACTTGACAGACGCTTCAAGCTTCGTGACAGAGTTATAATACATCATTATGATTGTGACATCAGTTATTTCTGAACATGACGCAATTGGTTACGATGTCATATAGGGTTGTGGTTCGTGAAGATTTTCACGAACCAAACCAGTTCGTGATACGCTAGTCCGGTTCACGAACCAGCTAATATTCAAAATCTGAACTGATGAAATAGAATTAGAAATATTGTGAAACACAAAATCATTTGCAAATTCCTAGTGACAAAATACACAACAAATGGTTAGTATATAACAGCCAGATAAGTTCAATACACTCAAATAAGTTTCATTGCATGGTTAGTTGGTTACTTCTTGCCGTTTTATAGATGACACTAGTTAAATAAATCGATACAGGGAACCAGGCTAGTACGGGAACCTCATCTAGACAACACAGATATCTAGATCTGATAGATCTCCTTGAGTTTAAACAGCTAAAATAGTTTTGCTGAATACAAATTCTCTGCTACTTTGAACTGGATTTTGTATCAAGATATTACTAGATAATTAGAATGCATAACATTTTGCAAAAAATACGCCCATATAAACGCAGTTGGTCGAGAAAACTGTTCTAAACAGCAGTTTTACTGGTAGTTCATTTAGTGCGATCTATACTGTAATTGTATATCTATATCTAGCATTTTACGACATTGACCAATTTGCGGTAGTAACAATTGCGCGCTGAACATCCTCGATTTTAATCAGAGAAACCACATTGCATTTTGATTGGATATACTGACTGGTGTTCATTATAACAGCCAATGAAAACGTAATGGAAGAATGATTAGAATAATAATTTGTACACTGTATCATTTCTCGGAAATCATGGCCGATTTTGCAAATAACAAAGAAAATATGTCACGTTCGCCTTTTCTTTGACAGAGCATGCGTGCCGCGTAGACCTTATAAGACTGTACTATGTTGAGATGGTGTAATACACATGATAACAACTCTTTTGTGACTTGTAATGTCGATATTTGCCGGTAAATTAAACCATTTAAGCGAGGAAGGTATGTGTTACTCAAGGATGATTATGCTATCATGGGTGTGGGTTGAACTTACTCGGAAAATAATTCAAAATATTGTCGTAAATCTGAATTACGTTTTATCATTCAAAACTTGTCTACGGCTAGAATAAGTGCTTAGTAAATCGTTTTCGTCATGATTTCCGTATATTTGCTGTAGACAGATGGAAAATACATGCGAAAAAAATTAATGTATGGTTCGCGAACCACAAGATTCGTCAAATAAATGTTCGAATATGATTCGTCTTCCCAGAGTTCACAATTGTTCGAAGGTTCGAATGTTCGCCCCAGCCCTAATGTCATATACTTGAGTGACAGATCAGATACCTTTATAAACATACATCGCCACATGGCAGCAGCAGCATTTGTTTTGCTCATCGCACAAAAGCTTATCACTATGATTGTCTTGAAATGGATATGTTGGGGAGGGGGGGGGGGGGGGGGTGTGTGGTAAAAAAAATCCATAGCCCAAGACACATGTTTATTGGAGGATTCCAGTTTAACTATCAATCACATAATGTCATAATTAAGTACATGACATGTAGGATGACGTTATAATCAATGACATTATGAATGATGTAAATAAGTTCGTCACGAACGCTTACTTGATGACGGACTAAGCGCTGTTGTACGAATTGTATCGCTTTACTATTTAATAAACATGCTGTTGAATACTTTGAATAGCTTTCTGAAAAATGAGATTCAAAGAGTGGAGGGATCACCTGATCCCAACACGGGTGGAGCTTAGCTGAAGATGGCCGGGGCATAGCTAACACTGGATACCTCCATTCCCACAAAAGGTAAAAGCAATGATTATGAAGCCATGACTGAATCACAATGATTATGACTGATCACTGGATACAAACTGACCATAAAACCAGTCCAAATCTGTGAAAGAAATCTAGGAAGTGTTCCCAAAATTCAAATGAGCAATGAGTCTGATTACCTCTCTGCAAGACACAGACCAATGTTGCCATCAATAACCATTGGTGAATATTACGGCTGATTAACCCTTGCCACTCGAATGTCAATATTTTATCTTTCACTGTGACAATAGCAAAAGAAACTGATGTACATTTTCCAACAATTTTGGTGGACGATGATGCTGTCTATGACAGCAACAACTTCCGCCCAATCTGTTGAAAAATGAACACCCATTCATCTTTTAATTTAATTTGAAAATTTAAAATTTTGACATCAGCGTGGCAAGACTGATTAATACCTTAATATAAAAAAACTTTAATGGTTCGTCATGACACAGATAAGAAATAAACGAGCAGCTATAAATCTTACCATGGTCATTCTGTACGGAATACAGACTGTATTCTTGACCAGTGGTCACTTTCAACTTGTGCGCCAGCATTGTACCTGGAATGAAGACAAACACGGAAAACAATTATCTAAATATGCTTCTTATATGCTTGGGTGATAGAAGCAATTTGTGTTCATGCACGTGTGTACGCACATGTGCACATGTCTGGCTCTGAACATCACCCATATCTGGGAGTTATTATAACCTTTCACCGACTAATCCTTGAAAAGGTATATTCTTTACCATCATCCTATTACACGGTCTCGCCCTCCCGCTCTGCTCCCGTATTGAATACCGTGCTTGCAGGCTATGACATCTGCGCTAAGTTAACGAACCGTCCTAAATATAAATGAACTTTGGTTCACAGCCAATGGAATTGCTTGATAAGAAATAGATAATGACCTGATTGGCTACCCTCCACCCCGGCAGTGTCTGCAAGTACGGCTAAAAACAGCAGAGCGATGTGAGTGGACGTATGTTAGTACGATGATTCTTTACATGATAAAGCTTATTCTGTCATGTCTGTTGGATATTTTGAAATTAATTTGACTGGAAGCAATAGCTTCCAGCCAAATTATTTGAGTTTCCTGAACAGTTGCCTTGAAAATGAGATATAGGGAATTCATCAGTGATAGCGTTAACATACATTAACCCTTTAATGGTCAAATTTGATCCAAATTTTTGTAAATATATTCTTATTGAATGTCCATTTACAGGCCAACAAAATACAATTTTTGAAAATTAAACACTGGAATGACTGGTGCTCAGTTATCGAGCCAGTCATTCCAGTGGTAAATGTTAAAAAATTGTATTCTTTTGGCCTGTAAATGGACATTCCACAAGACTAGCAGAGGCCGGTTTTGGTCGGCATGACCATTAAAGGGTTAACATCATAATATATTTACATGGTTTCTCTACAGTCACCTGAACCCTTGATCAATGACTATCAACCCCTATGCTAAGCTCCACCCACACCTCACTCACGTTGGAATCGATCGACCTCTGAACACCCTGACTATCAATTTCCAAAAAACTACACAGGTAAGCAGCAACAGTGCCCAGTCAAATTAGTTTCAAAATGTTTATTAAATAGCAAAGAATTACAGAGACATACAATTTATACAAAGTGTTAGACTCTTTGAGATTTGATGACGGTCTACATGGAACCCTTTGTGACATCATCATACATGCGCTGAGCTGATTATGATGTCATATGAGGTCAGATGATGGATTGATACGCTGGAAAGGTGAATTCTCTTTCAAGTTCCTGGATCCATCAATGGAGGATTCCGGTTTCTCAGTCAATCATGATGTTACAAGAGGCCCAAGGGGCCTGTGTCGCTCACCTGGAGCATTATGCATTTTTGTCACGATTGTTGGTGGGTGGTTTAGTAGTCTTCTAAATGAGTTTGTGGGCATTTTTGCAAGTCTAATATGGCCGCCAAACATGCTACATTTTGATTGGTCCACTGCAGCCATGTTTCTGACGTAGCACCTTCCCTTGAAAAAACTTTAATGGCACTCAGTGCCTAATCATATCTCCCAAATTTCGCCCCAATCCGCTCAGTGGTTCTGGAGTCATTTTGGCAAAAATTTGGTTATCCAAGATGGCCACCAAACCATTTGGCCAATCAAGTTCATATTTCATGCATTTTGAATGGATCCCCAAAAGCGGTTTTGGAGAAGTTTTTAAAGACAGTTTAAATCGGCCAGTTTTTTTGACGGATCAACTTCTCTTGAACAAACTTGAATGGCCCTTAGTCCTTAATCATATATTACAAATTTTGGCCTGAACACTTCAGCGGTTCTGGGGGAAGGAGTCGTTTTTGCGAAAACGAGGTCATCCAAGATGGCCGCTGAACCATTTAGTCAATCAAGTTCCCTTGAACAAACTTGGGTCAGCTCTTACCATAGATCATATTTCATGAGGTCTGAATTGATCCCTCAAATGGTTTTGGAGATTTTTAAATACATTTCTAAAAATCAGCCAAAATCTAAGATGGCCACCGGCCAAATTGGCCGATCAGCTTCATTTGAACAAAATAGAATCTCTATGCCTTAAAGATGCTTCCTGCCAAATATAATTCAAATCGGCCCAGTAGTTCTCGAGAAGACATTAAATTTCCCATTGCTTTAGAATGGGAGCTTTTGGCGGGAAAATGATCCAAGATGGCTGCCAAGCTGTTTATCCGACAGTTTCGAAAATTGCAAATTTGAGATCAGAATACCCAAAAACCTATATAAAATGAATTTCGGCTTCAAAATCCATCAAATAAAAAAATCCAATATGGCTGCCAAACAAACTATATTTTGATTGGTCCACCGCGGCCATGTTTTTCGACGAATCAACTTCTCTTGAACAAACATTAATCACCCTTAGTTGCTAATTATATATCACAAATTTTGGCCTGATCGCTTCAGCGGTTCTGGGGAAGAAGTTGTTTTTGTGAAAACTAGGTCATCCAAGATGGCCACTGAACCATTCGGTCAATCAAGTCGTCTTGAACAAACTTGGCTTACCTCTTTGCCTAGATCAGGTTTCATAAGTTTTGAATCGATTCCCCAAGCTGTTTCGGAGAACGAGACTTTTAAAGACATTTCTAAAAATCAGCCGAAATCCAAGCTGGCCACCGGCCAAATTGGCCATCGGCTTCGTTTGAACAAAATGAAATCTCTATGCCATAAGGATGCTTCCAGCCAAATATATTTCAAATCGGCCCAGAAGTTCTCGAGAAGCCATTTTAAATTTCCCATTGCTTTAGTATGGGTCCATTGCTTTACTATGGGAGACTATAGCGGGAAAACAAACCAAGATGGCAAGAAAACCGTTTATCCAACAGTCTCAAAAGTGGGATATTTGAACTGGCCACACTGATAAGCATATATAAAGCAATTTTTGCCATCAAAATACATCAAATACAAAAAAGCCAATATGACCAAGAAACGATAAATTTTGATTGCTTGTTGGTGGCCATGTTTTTTAACGAACAAATTTCCTTGGAACAAACTTGAAAGGCCCTTGGTCCCTAAGCATATTTACCAAATTTCAGGTCTATCCCTTCAGCGGTTCGGGAGAAGTCGTTTTCGCGAAAACTAGGTCATCCAAGATGGCCGCCAGGCAAATCAGCCAATCAGGTTACCTTGAACAAACTTGGGTCTACCATTGCAATAGATGATGTGTTATGAGCTCTGAATCAATTCCTCCAGCGGTTTCGGAGAAGATTTTTTAGTGTTTCTAAAAATCAGCCATTTTGGCCGGTGGCCATCTTGGATTTTGGTCGACCGGCTTCGTTTGAACAAATTTGAATCTCTATGCTTTAGGGATACTTCCTGCCAAATATAATTGAAACCGGCCCAGTAGTTCTTGAGAAGAAGTCATTTAAAGAAAAAGTTGACGGATGACAGACGACTGACGATGCACAGACGATCGCCATCGCATAAGCTCACTTGGTGTCACAAATGACATAGCTAAGAAATTTTCACTTTAAATTAAAAGATGAACTGGTGTTCATTTTTCAACAAATTTGGTGGAAGATGTGGCTATCATAGACAGCAACATCATCCACCAAAATTGTTGAAAAATGTAAACCAGTTTCTTTGCCATTGACACAGTAAAAGATAAAGTATTGATATCAGAGTGGTAAGGGTTAATAAACATGCTGTTGAATATTTTGAAACTAATTTAACTGGGCGCTGTGTTCTGGAAATTGATAGTCCGGGAGTTCAGGGATCAATCGATCCCAACATGGGGGAAGTGTGGGTGGAGTTTAGCCAAAGATGGACAGGGCATAGCTAAAACAGGATTTCTCCATTGTGTTCCAGGAATACTCACAGACATCTTTAGCGAGCATGTTTGGTCGAACAGGTAACGTCTTCCATACAATACTGTCATGGCGTTCATCTGGTATGGCAATCTTCAGGCATGCGTGGAACTCGTGAATACTTGGCTTCCGCTACAATAAGGCAAGAAAACAAATACGTTAAACAGAACCTTGCAGTCAATGATGGCACACCATCACAAATCCCCATGCTTTCATCAACTTTCAACGTTTGACTCTAACCCCTGGCCTGCTAATTAGGAGCTCAATATAAATGTCATACGTGCAGGGTGAATTTTAAATATTTTTTCTACTAACCCAGACAGGATAGTGCATCATTGATTTTACTATCCGCAGTAAATTTCACTAACCCAATGATTGTAAGCTTAAAGCTGATTACTTATTTAATCCATTCACCGATGGATCCCGATAAAACTTATTTCCAAGGCAACCATACAGAGTCGTTGAATATTTTGAAATTAATTTGTCCGGAAAGCTGGCTGTTGCTGTCTAAGGCAGCAACGGCTTTCCGTACAAATTAATTTCAAAATATTCAATAAAGCATTGAAGGCAGCATAAAATCTGTTCTTTTGTTAAATTTTGGTGGTTACTGAACATACACATGTGATGACATTATAACAGTGTTTTTTTCTATTTCC
The DNA here is from genome assembly GCA_034401795.1 of Chaetoderma sp. LZ-2023a. Taxonomy (NCBI): domain Eukaryota; kingdom Metazoa; phylum Mollusca; class Caudofoveata; order Chaetodermatida; family Chaetodermatidae; genus Chaetoderma; species Chaetoderma sp. LZ-2023a. The sequence goes on along the minus strand of CM067373.1, from coordinate 177,758,535 downwards.
TCCTTTGAGAGCATTGCTAACACAAATGGGTTAGCGCAGGTGTAGTTTTACTAACCCATATGAAATTCTACTATCCTCGGGTTAATGGGTTAGTGTTAAAATCGAGCCCTGATATGGGCAAATCACATAACCCAAGTTGCTTGAAGCCCACCAAACAGTTTTAGAGCAGATAGCTGATGGATGAAAGTGATCACAATATCGCCTATGTTTTTGTTAAGACACATGTGGATGACTGCACTGAAAGACAAGACTAGACAATTTTTGTTTGTCAAGCCACCCAAAACCATCTTATTCAGTCGTCTAGAGAAATGTCCATTGGCAGGTCAAGTGCAGACAGTATTTTCAAAGTTTTACCACTCGAATGACTGGCTCAATAACTGTGCCAGTTATTAGTGGCAAAATTTTCAAAATTTGCATTTTTTCGATATTAACCCTTTAACCCACATAGACCAGAAACGACAAATATATATGATGTAAAAGATATTTTCTGTTGAATATTTTGAAACTAATTTGACTGGGAGCCGTTGTGTTAAAATTTGAACCAAATTGGATCCTTATTTTTTCAGATACAGATCCGGACACAGGCACGTGTAGACACACAGATGGATGGATGGACAGGCAGACAGACCTGAAAGCAATACCCTCTTCCCTTTATGAATGAGGGTAAGCTATAACCTCGCCATTTTGTTCTATACAATAAATGGATTTCTACATCTACAACTAAATTTCTATCACCTGTCTGTTAAGGTCATCATTTGCGTCAACATTAACTTCATTCTCGAAGGCTTCACGTAGGTTGTGTATGACGACAACGGCGCTACTGAGCGAGGTCAGATAATAGCCGCCTTCACCAGATAATAGCGAGGGATGAAGTAAGCCCCACATATACTCCGCTTCAATCTCAGCAGCGATAAAACCACATTGCACGAGCACGTAGATGAACAACGGAAGGAAATCTGCAGGATTTAGAACAGAAAACAGAACATGATGAAAAATATAATAATATACCGTACTTTCATGTCTATATTGCGCACTAATAGATAACATGCAGGGCAAAATTTGCCAAAATATGAGCCAAAAAAGCCTTATACATGTATATAACACAGTCACAGTTCAGAAAGATTGCAAAACATTTTTCTGACGAACGAAAATTGGTCCCGTAAAACGCTCATTAGTAAGCGTGGCTTCTAATAGGACAAGCGCTGTCAATTCTTTAAATCCAAACCTCTGAGAAAGGGTGGCGACTTCTATGAGGTATATTTCAAGAAAAAATTGAAAAAAAATGATACAAAAAATACCACGAAATTAGAACATTTAAAATCTTTCACGCTAGAAATTCTTACCATCTTACGCCTATGCTTAACGTATACCATATATCCATCATTGCGGGAGTGGAATTATTAACTGGGACCGTCTAAATATTGTGTATATTTTAATAAACACATTGTTTATTTCATCAAAATGAATCCAAAGTTTGACATAAAATGGTGTCGCGAAAAAATAGAAATCATGTGAAATATTCGGCTATAGGACAAGCTTAGGTTGTTACCCGAGTAGCACGAAGAGGCTAATAGTAGTACCCGGTTAGAGACCTGCACAATCCACAAATAGGAGTGGTGCTTCGAGTAGCTACGAGTCACGGCATAAACTCGCCCTATAGCTGATTAATACGACGATTAATACTCGGTAGAATGTAATGTAACCAAGTCGGCCGGAACAGAATCGCCCAATGAATACAATTTTGCCAGTAAATATATTGCCGAATACATTTACTGATTAGGTAATAGTGAATATATTGCTCAAATTGTTCTAAAAACATTATCTTCTGTATCTATTTATTAATAATTTGCGATATTGGCAGTTGCGACGTTGCAAAATCTGTTTTTATTTGGGAGGTCTCCTTCTAGTCCAAATAAAGTTTAGTGGAATGCCTCCAATCACAAAACAGCTTTAATGTGGTCGTCCAACTTAAGAAGGGATCTAACCTCATTCTATTTGTTATATTGCTTTGGGTCATTTTAGGTTGGTTTACGACAATACATGTACAATGACTTGTCAGTTTGAGTTTTATTTCATCATTTAAGACTCATACACGTAAAATTTACAAATATTACATAGAATACAATTATTACACACACTGTAGCCCACAATATTGGTTATTTCAATATGGCAGGCAAGAGGGTATAGTGGTTTCCCGTTGATATATCACATTTTTTGGCTTAATTATACATCAGGGCGGCAGTTCTGACCCAAAATTCTGAGACCAAAAATGTGATAAAAGTTTATACGAATGCATAACATGCAACCCCCTTCTGGCCTGGAGCAAAATGAGCAAAAAACTGTGCAATATAGACACGAAAGTACGGTACATGCAAACCATATACCCGCACACAAACATGCATCCATGCAAACAGCAAATTCTTTTTGCCCTACAACTTTGAAATCAGAGATTGCTGAAATCTATGTCCCCACCCCTTTTCACCAGTTTCATACAATTTCCAAGCTCCTGACCTCTTGGTTTGGTGTAATTCACCCTTTACTGGTCAAGTCGAACAAAAACTACCTCTGCCATGATCCAAATTCCCAGACCAAAGAAGACTATTTTCTAAAATTTTCCAATGAAATGAATGATTCCAGTGAGAAATTGTCGAAAATAGTTCTGGTCTGTGACTGGACATTCAATAAGTAAATATTTAGATTTTCTTGGCAATTTTGCCCACTAAATGGCTAACATTGTACTCTCTACTAATAATTATAGACATTGTACATGTTGTAATGGACCTTTCCACTTTTAGCTATGCCCTACCCATCTCAATTTAAGCTCCACCCACACCACATCCATGTTGGGATCCATGTAAGCCATTGAATTTTTCAAAACTAATTTGACTGGATGCTGTTGCTGCCTATGGCAGCAACAGCTCCCCGTCAAATTAGTTTCAAACTATACAGGTAAGCTGTTAAATATTTTGAAACTAATTTGACTGGGTGCAGTTGCAAGAGCGCCCAGTCAAATTAGTTTCAAAATATTCAACAGCATGTTTATTACACATGTAAATAGCAAAGCCATACAATTCGTACAATGTGTAGGACTATTAAGCGTTAAAGACAGACTATTTCGAATCATTCATGACGTTATGATTATGATGTCAGCATAGACATCACTTAGTTGATTATGAGATCATATGATGGATGGATAAACTGGAAAGGTGAATTGCACACAAACTCACCATCTGCGCCAATACTGGTCTGCTTGGTCAGCTTGGCAGACGACAGCTGCTGCGTCTAAACAGAGAGAGAGATACCATTTTAATAGACCGTTATTATGCACTGACACTGTAAACTAGAGGGGGTAGGTAGGGGGATTGTGAGACAAAGAGAACATAAATCATAAATATATTAACTACTTGTCATGAAAACATTTACAAAGACTGTTCAAAAGATAAGTTATGTTCACTCTTATTGTTTTCAAAATAATCATCAGAAGCTAAAGTTATAGAGTAATTATAATATCGTTTATGAATTACAAAATAAAAATATGTTTATAATTTATAGGCTGTGACCCATTAACAGCACAGTTCTCTTGTATGTCCATTTCCACGCCAAAAGAGTTTTTTTGGTAAATTTACCACTGGAATGACTGGCTCAATAACCGAGCCAGTCATTACAGTGCTAAATTATCAAAAAAACGTCTTGACCTGAAAATGGACATTCAGTAAGCAGAATATTTATAAATTTCTTGACGATTCCATATTATTAACTGTCTCACTGCTGCTTAGCCACCAACAACTTTCAGTCAAATTGTTTTCAAAATATTCACCAAATCCAGACTCAAACCACATGGAAAATGCAATCTGCAGAAATTCAGTAGGTAGACAGTTAACGGGCTAAATAACTGGGCCACTGTTCAAAAGACAGGTCATTCTTAGCGAGCAATAAAACAATAAGTACAACAGTAATAATATAATTTTTATCGAGTGTGACCGATACTTACGTGGACACAGTTGTAGATAGCGCGAATAGCGGCTAGAAGATTCTGTAGTTTCTTCACGGGAGAATAAGCCTTCTGCATACACTGCAGGTAGCCATGTATCTGTTCCATTGTGCTCTGATCAGGCAGGGACATACCAGCCTACAAAAACAATTTGGAATTACAAACATTGAGCTGACCCCGTACCCAGGAAAAAAACCCTTCACATCCTAGATTACATTTCACTGAGAAATGTCATAATACATTATTTCAAATCAGTCTGATAGATCATGATAAAATTAGGATTGGAAAACTCAACCGATCGAAAGACAAAATTATAATTTGAAACACAACTGGCTGTTTTCATGAGCTACCCAGTCTTAAGGTACAATTATTTAAGTAGTTTTTTTTAAAAATTAACCAAAATCAATCGGAGCAATAGTTGTGACGATACTAACTGACAAAAATTTATCACCCAATCATAAGCCAGTAGCTGTTCAGAAATGCAGAGAACACTGTCCGTATGCTAAACACTATTGAATAATAATAACGAAAAATTAGTTACCTCTCCAGGATGTAGAAATTGTTTGAATGTAGCGTTCGTGACCATCTCGGTCACTTCTTCAGCACTAACTGACATACATCCCGGAGAGGTAACTAATTTTTCCTTATTATGAATCATCCTGGGATCGGGACCAATTTTTTCGGAAATACTATTGAATAAATTTAGCTAGAATCTGTAGCACGTGTCACTCATATTCACTACTGGTTATTTTGACAATAATTTTGACTGAAGTGTTTCTGCCATAGGCAACAATGGCATCCAGTCAAATTATTGTCATCATATACAATAGCTTTCTCTTATGCTTTCCTTGTAGTCACTAAAGTCAGACTGTATAGCTGTGAGCGATAATCTGTCTAGCTACTGCATGCACCTCAAGAGATAGTAATCAACTGAACAATGGAGGAATCTAGGTTTAGCTATTCCCTGGCCATCTCTAGCTAACCTCCACCTGTACATTATCCGTGTTGAGATCGATCAACCACTACACTCTGAATATCAATTTCCAGAAAATTATACAGGTAAGATATTGAATATTTTGTGGCAACAGGCCCAAGTCAAATTAGTTTCAAAATATTCAACAGCATGCTTATTAAATAGTAAAGACATACAATTTGCACAACCTGACAGACTATTAATCCTTGAACACTCATATTAGGCAAAAATGGCTTCTGCAGTGGTCTTGAGAAATGTCCATTTACAGAACGAGAGAAGACTATTTTTGAAAATTTACCACTGGAATGACTGGCTCGATAAACAAACCAGTCATTCCAGTGATAAATTAAAAAAAAGTCTTCTGTTGGTCTCCAAATAGTTATTTTCTTTGAGAAATTCGAAATTTTCTTGAACAAATTCAAGGGTTGAAGTGTTTAGCATCTAAGATGGACTAAATCAAGTCATTCATGATGTAACTGATTATGACATTACGCTACACGTCACACAGTTGATTATCACATCATATGATTGATGGGGAAACTAGAATCCTCCATTGCATGAATTCCATTTTTGTTTGAAAATTCTCAATCAGCATAAACAATAATATATGGCGCCAAACATTTGATATTAATATGGCGTATGAACATTGAATGCTGGGTAAATTGCACTATTGTTATCGGGACACGAGAGATATTAAGTTTGGGTACCTCGCGCATATAATATTATAGATACCTTGACACCGATATCCACAGCTGTCCTGGACTGCGCGAACTTAATGTTGTCAGCCAACTGATGCAGACTACCATTGTTTTTAGATTCGTTCACGAGCAGCGTGTAAATATGTCGCTTCAGTGGTTTAATCACACACTTATGTAACGCTCCCTCAGACAATGAATCAATATTCAGTATCTCGTCGCTGTCAAGCTGTTAAAACAACATTTTAACACTCAAGATAACCAATAATGGCTCCTGTAGTGGTCTTGAGAAATGTCCATTTATAGACCAAGAGAAGACCGTCGTAAATTTTCAACAATAATCTTCTCTTGATCTCCAATTCGACATTTTTTTTAGATAATTAAAATTTTCTTGAATAAGTTCTCTGGTTAATGTTACCACATGCTCAATGAAACACAGGTATAAATCCCATGACTTATGGTAATCTCTCATACTGCTGGCATTATTACCCTGATCCCGCAACATGAACAGGGTATTGCAGTCTGTGTATGTATGTATGTATGTATGTATGTATGTATGTATTTTTATTTTTATTTATTTCAATTTTATTGACGCACTGGCAACGTGCGGCTTCAATTTCCATGTGCTAACTTAGCCGACAGTCATGCACCCATTAGTTTAATTTGTTGATCACCATCCCCAGGTCTGGGGATCGAACCGCCATACTGCAACTCCGCATAGCATCAGCAACCAGACATCTTTCCACTGAACCACCGCGCCAAGACTAAAAAGTCTAGGTTTGGCCGACCAGCTTTCACATCTCTGATATACTAACACACTGATGATTCATATGGGACTATCTGTGGATGCACCTGCCACGATTCAATCCTTGGCATTTAAGCCTATTGTACTCTTGACTCTATCACGGTGTATGTACATACGTACATATGTATTGTATGTGCATGCGTGCGTGTGTGTGTGTGTCTTTGCATTCGTTTGTGTGTGTATGTGCATGCCTGTATGTGTGCGCGCTAGTGTCCGTGTGCGTGTCCAGAATTGCATCTAAAAAACTACTGGTTCAAGCTTTAACAGACCAAAGGAACTTGCAGTGCAAGAGGATTTCCAGATAAAAGAACCCAGATCTGGATCACATCAAATTCTGAATCTGTGGCAATCTCAGAAACTGCTGGTCCGATTTGTTTCAGATTTTAACACACTAGAATTCAACAACTTTAGTCGTGATCCGAAAAAAACCTGAAAATTTTTTTACGGTGATGAAAATGGGAGGGTGAGGGTCTGATTGCTCTTGTTCATGAAGGCTACGCTAACCATTTAACCCGCAGAAGCCCAAAATGGCACTCCTTTTAATGTAAGGAATTTTCTGTTGAATACACATATTTTGAAACTAATTTAACTGGGAGACAAATTAGGTTCAAAATATTCAACAGCTTACCTCAGCCTATAGTTGTCTTGTAATTGAGAACCTGGAATTTTAGGAGTTAAATGGCTAAACTAATGAATGGACTAGAGATCGAATGTGGATTTCCCATTAATCACCTTAATTCTCTCTTTTTCTATCAAGTCCTCTAACTGTCCCTGCTTGATCAGGTAGTTCTTCATCCCGTTCATAAACTGACGCACCTGTCCAGATAAAGAATAGTAAAAATCAGTGAAACATTGAACACTCAAGCCAGCCATACACGGCCTCTGTAGTGGTCTCAAGTAATTTCCATTTGCAGATCAAGAAGACTATTTTTTAAATATTACCACTGAAATGCCTGGCTCGGTAAGCAGTCATTCCAGTGGTAAATTTTCAAGAATAATATTCAAATGCAAATTAACATTTTCTATGAGAAAATTGCAATTTTTATTAACAAATTTGAAGGCGAGGATGGTCTGTTCCCTCAGGACTACAACGGCTGAGGATGGCCTACACTCTAAAATGTCATTGCTAGCAAAATTTTACTGTAATGAGCTGTCACCCTCTTACCGTTAGATACACACAATAATGAGCCGAATTTCTGTCGTGTATCACGACATCAATATATGCATAGCTGCTATGTTAAGAAAGTACCCCCCCGGTACAATTGTGCAGAATTTTGGCGACCCCACCCACACCACAGCGACGAAATCGTATACGGTTATTAGAAATCATATTACTAATGCATGGACTGTCCACGGCCTGAATAAACAGGGTTTTCTTTTGGTATAAATAGGCATTTGAAAGTAACTATTTACTCTATTGAAATATGTAAAGCTTACGAAAATTATGGAAAAAAACCTTAGTCCGTACGGTACATTTACATGAAAAAACATAGTCACGAAAGTGTTAATAACAAACATAACCAGCAAGAGAAATATGTGTTGGTTGGCCATTTTCATGACAAGAAGACTATTTTTTACATTTACCACTGAAATGATTAGTTCTGTTATCGAGTTAGTTATTCCAGTGGTAAATCTCCAAAAATAGCCGTCCCTTTGCCTGTAAATACCGGTAGACATTCACTAAGTAAAAACGTCAAATTCTTTTGACAAATCTTGACACTTATAAGGCGTAACTCTTTGAATATTGAATTTCCAGAATGTCACTTTCAACTTAGCTACGGTATACAGATAAGCTGTTCAGTATTTTGAAACTAATTCAGTGGGAACATATTGCTGCTTGTTCCTATATGCATCAACAGTTTCCAGTCAAATGAAATTCAAAATATTCAACAGAATATTTAATAAATTGTAAAATAATTTTTGAATCCGGTCTATCCGGAAAGCATTAACCTTCAAATTTGTTCGAAAGAAGTTTTCAATTTTCTCATAAAATGTCTATTTGCAGACCAAGACTATTTTTGAAAATTTATCACTGGAATGACTGGCTCGGTTATCGAGCCAGTCATTCTAGTGTTAAATTTTCAAAAATAGTCTTCTCTTGGTCTGCAAATGAACATTTCCAAGACCACTGCAGGAGCCATTTTTGGCTGATATGAGTGCTGAAGGGTTAACATAATTATGGATGAAACAGTAAATAACTCACGTTTCTCATGACCACGTGAGAATTGCTCTCGTGCCCGTCAACAGTACATTTGGTGAAATTCTCAATCGTACTCCCGAATATTGTCTGCTTGTCGCATGCCAGACTGTAAACAAATACGTGTAACAATAACCTGTGACACTGATGTCAATATTTTAGCGTTTATTGTGTCAATCATGTCAATAATAAAAAAACTGGTGCACATTTTTCAACAATTTTGGTGGATGATGTTGCTATGACAGCACAATCTTCCACCGAATTTGTTGAACAAGGGCCATAACTCTGCTTTCTGTGGGTGGGGCCACTTCATCTTCATAGCCCCAATAGATATTGCGTAAAGGAACATATTTCCCAAATTTGGTTTTATGTGCCACAAACATATTTCCCAATAGGCTTCAATACTTTGAAAACAGGCCTGTGCTGTAATATTTCCAATGATAACCCATAATAGGTTGCCTTATATATTTTACGGAGGCATATGATAAACTAAACCTTAGAAAGCTCATTGATGGCCATACTAAAATCAACAGATTAAGCTAACCTGTTTCAGGTCCCCTAAAATAAATTAAGGCAACCTCGTGGAGAATGTTTTCAACAGGTTACCATAACAACACAGGCCTGGAAAATATAGCAAGGGCCATAATGTTGATATTTGTGGGCGTGGCCTCTTCATCTTCATAGAAATAGATATTGCCAAAAGGAACATATCTGCCAAATTTGGTTTTCCATCAATAAATCGTGAAACATGCCACAATTGCTGACAGACAGACAGACATACCGACAGACAGACAGACAGACAAATCATGATTGCATAAGCTCACCTACGTGAGCTAAAAATGAAGACCAGTTCACCATTTAATTTAATGTGAAAATTGCACATTTCCACATCAGAGTGGCAAGGGTTAACAGAGGGCCTGTTCCTTTGGGACAATGATCCAATGATCCGGTTCATACTGGTTCCTGACTCTTGTATTATTGCTAAATTGGGTCCAGAACCAGTTGGATGATACAGGGTTCTCAGGTATTTTGGAGTATAAAATTCTGACATTTCACTGACCTTTCCCTGAGATTTATAAGTTTCCAAGTCACAGGTTGCCTGTATTAAAGGCTCCAGGGCTGCGCCAACGGTACAGTGGTGGTAGAATTAGAGAGGTCTGGGGGGTATGGGCCAGAATTTCCTGGAAAAACAAAATTCCCTGACATTTCCCTGAACTTAAAAAAAAAAAAAATTCCATGCCACTTTCACTGATGCTGGTAATCCTGTCATAGGATCATCTCACAACGGACATTTCCAAGTTCATCCATCCATCATTTGATGTCATAATCGACTAAGTGACGTATGTGATGATGTCATAATCATGACGTAATGAATGACTCGTTATACAATGTAGTTCGTCTTTAATGCTTAATAGTCCGACACATTGTATGAATTGTATGCCTACCATTTAATAAACATTCTGGTGAATATTTTGAAATTAATTTGACTGGGCATAGGCAGCAATAGCACCCAGTCAAATTAGTTTCAAAGTCTTTAACAGCTTACCTGTATAGTTTTCTGGAAATTGATAGTTATGGAGTTCATGGATCGATGGATCCCAACACAAGTGTGGTGCGGGTGGAGCTTAGCTAGATGTGGGCAAGGCATAGCTAAAACTGAAAAGGTCCATGGACCAGGCTCATAGTATATAATATGACACTTTCAACCATAAAGTGTGACGTATTTTCAAGCAACCATGCAGATAAGTCAAAACACAACTTTTAAAATCTAATTCAGTTATAACCTGGTGTTGCGTAATACAGCAACACCTAGTTCTAATCTGTATGCCGTATATATAATACTTAGAGCTCATAAATCCTTATAGATTAATCCAACAAGAGTTTTAGTTCTTCTTCTTCTTGTCGTTCGCTGATCATACCGCCAGTCCTGTAAGTGACTATCGACATGATCATAAGCGTTAAGTGCGTGGATCCATGGTTTATTAGAGTGCGCCATGCGGCCTGGAACCTCCGTCTTCAGCACTCGAGGTTTCTGTCAGGGTTACCTCACCCTTACCTCCTTTAGTCGCCTCTTACGACACGCAGATGTGTGTATTCTAAGCCCCACCTACAGGGCATGAGTTTTAGTGAAACTCAACATATGCCCGCAGGCATACTTGTTTGAGGAATGCTAAATGTGAAGTTTGTTTTTTATAAATGACACTTCGTCTGTCCCTAAAACAACAAAAAATTGTGAGTGTACTGTAGGTTCAAAACTCTTTGAGATCTGGACTGGGACAAGAAAATTTTGACGAACTTTAATCATTCAAGGGAGATAACTCTCGCGAATATACAAGGATTTTGCCGAAATGAAATCATGACTCCCGCGAATATGGGTGGATCACGCCAAAACAAAATCATGACACTTTGGCTATACGTACCACATCTTTTGAAAAAAAATTTGTGAGTGTGGGTTCAAAACTCTTCGAGATTTGGATCATGACTCCCGCGAATATTGGCGGATTATGCCAAAACAAAATGATGACACTTTGGCTATATGTACCACATATTTTGAAAAAAAATTTGTGAGTGTGGGTTCAAAACTCTGGACAAGACAATTTTGATGAATTTCAATCTTTCAAGGGCGATAACTCTGGCAAATATGGGCAGATCTTGGTAAACCGAAATCATGACACTTCGCCTATACATAACACATTTTCTGAAAAAAAATTGTGAGTGTAGGTTCAAAACTCTTCGAGGTCTGCTCCGGACAAGAATCAGATGGACGGACAGATGCAAGGACGGATGGCGAGATCCATCACATAATACGCTTTGCGCGGGCATATAAAAATCAAACAAGCATGGTCATGGTTAACTAAAACAAGGGTGGCAGAATGACACTCATAATTACCTGAAAGGTTTGTTAAATGGAATTGTGTCGGCATAATATAGTCAGATAGATATTGCGATACCAAATATCTCTAGATAAAATTAGTAAAATTACATTTTTTCCATATCTAGGGAGCTACTCATCACAATTGAAACTTTGAAACTTATTCCCAGAATATAAATTTAAATGTAACTGTACACTGAGGTAACTAAGCTGGTGAATTTTCCGAAACTAATTTCACTGCGGGCTGTTCTAATAATAAGCTAACAAGTGATGTATTTGATTATGACAATAGATATATTAGTGACAGATCGAATCCTTATATTGTGTACCGTATATCGCCTAATAATAACCGCATCCTTAATTTAAGTCGCATGCCAATTTTCGAGGTTGAGGCATCCTAATTTCTTAGCAGTTTTAAAACAGTAAATGTATCTAATAGAAGTCACATCTAAGTTTTAGCAGATTGTGTAAATGAAACAAAATTTTGTGAGTTAAATAACTTATAAATTTTAAAGAAAATAAGATTTGAAACAAAATTTTGCAATAACTTCGCGAAAATACCATCGAAATTACGTCACCTTGTATGATACAACTATCAACGGAAAAAAGTTAATTTAATGGGTACCAAATATGTGGATCGGATTGAATGTATAATACTTGGTTACAATCATGTAATGATTATATATATATATATATATATATATATATATATATATATATATATATATATATTACATTCCGAGTTCCCCGAGTCCAGTATATTAGGTCCGTAAAATGCAGACGATTCTACTGTATTAATCAGCTTCCGCGATAGGACAACTTTACGCCGTCACTGGTAGCTACTCGCTCTCCTATATATGCGGATTGAGCAAGTCTCTATCTGGGTACTAATATTAGTGTCTTCACGCTACACGCGTAACAACCTAAACTCGTCCTATAGCGGAAGCTAATACATTACGTGATTTCTATTTTTCTCGATGACATTTTATGTCAAAATTTTGTTTAATTTTGATGAAATAAACAATGTTAACTTTATCAAAGTATGCGCAATATTTAGGCGATCCCAATTAATAATTTCACTCCCGCGATAATGGATATAAGGTATAGATTAAGCATAGGCGTAAGATGGTACGATTTTCTAGCGTGAAAATGTGTTCTATTTTCTCTGGATGGATACATCTTTTGTATCACTTTTTTCTCTTGAAATATGCCTAATGGAAGTCGGCCCCATTTCTCAGAGGTTTGGATTTAAGTAATTTACAGCCCTTGTCCTATTATAAGCTGCAGTTACTAATGCGCACTTTACGGTAGGATTGGTCATTTCAACACACCAGATTAACTGTAATTTATGATTCCAGTTTCTCAGTCAATCATATGATGTCATTATTAGCTATATGATGTGTACCGTATTTCGCTTAATAGTAGCCTATGATCTAATAGAAGCCCACCCCCTAACTTTGACACATGAGCTCCAATGATTTCTTAGCAGTTTCAAAACGGCAAAACTCTGTATTAGAAGCCCACCCCCTAACTCAGCAGACTGTATAGGAACATTTTTCTTAAGAGCAAATTTGTAAGAGTAGCGTGTATAATAATAACAATCGTGTCACAGGGTGTGTCTACTTCAGACCAATCTCTGCCCTGATACATTCCCGGCCCCTCTAGAAGTCAATACAAGCCTCGGATTTGTAAATCTCGACCGCCTATTAGGTTAATACTAATAGTAGGCCACGTATGTTGAAGATATAATAAAGTTTATTCCACACTTTTGTAGTCAAAATGCGCATAAAACAGTCTCGGCGTGATTAAATACCTTCCTTATAAATATATTTTAAGACCAAATTTATGTACCAAACAACAAGGACGGGAGAAAATGCACATCAATTTTGTAATGCCGATCAACATTAAATGATCCAAATTGAATTATTACGAACGACAATATAGCCGGCTTCTTAAGTTGGCGAGCCAGCGGTTCTTGAGATGGGAGGCATCATGTTCTCGCAAGATATTATACGCTAACGGGAGTTTATCAAACGGGTACACGTTTTTTAATATCAGTATAATACTCAGTTCCTTTCGCGCAATGATAATATATAGATATTCCCGAGTTCCGAGTCCCCGATTCCAGAATATTTATATCCGAGTACTCGCTCTAAAATAAACTCTTCAATTGGAGGCGAATCACGTGATGTGTATTTTTTCGCGACGCCATTTTATATCAAATTGTGGATTAATTTTGATGTAATAAATGAGCTTTATTAAAGGATACGCAATATTTAGGCGCTCAAATCAAATAATTTCACTTCCACGGTGATGTTTTGAGGTATACATTAAACATAGGCGTAGGCGGTGGGAATTTTTACGGGAGAAAATACATTGAATTTCTGTGGTATCAATTTTAGAAAACTTTTTTGGGAAAACTCTGTAATATAAGCCCACCCCCTTTCTCAGAGATGTTTGGTTGGAAATTGAACACCTCTTGTCCTAATAGAAGCCTAGGTTACTATTAAGCGAAATACGGTAGGCTGATGTAATAATCAATAACATCATGAATGACATAGCTAAGTCTGTCACAAATGTTTAATTGATGATGGACTAAACATTGTTGTACGGACTGTATGTCTTTACTATTTAAGAAACATGCTGTTGAATATTTTGAAACTAATTTGACTGGGTCAAATTAGTTTCAAAATATTCAACAGATTACCTGTACAGTTTTCTGGAAATTGAGATTCAGAGAGTGCAGGGATCGATCGATCCCAACATGGGCAACGCGTGAGTGGAGCTTAGCTAGAGATGCGTGGGACATAGCAAAAAATTGATTCCTCCATTTTAAGTGCTGGATGATCGTAGATGAATTCCCTGGAAACAATCTTAGGCCAAGATTCCAAATCTCCACAAATCTCCAAATATCTCCACGAAAGGACATATGGAATCCTGGTAATTCTAGTCATAAAATACTTACGAACAGATGTATTCACGAACTCTGTAACCAGCCTGTCTGCTTTTAGATCTAGCTCGACCGTGCTCACCTGCAAAAAGAAGTCAAAGGAATATCAGATATTTCATTTACACCAATGATTACTTGATCATCAGGTTACCTCGTCAATCATCTACGTGCTTTTTACAGACGACATATTCCAAGGGTTATATCTCTGGACATGATAAATATTTTGAAAACAATTTGATTTTAAAATATTAAGCAAGTCCAAGAACTTTTGCCTATTGAAATTATTGTCTGGTGGCTTGCAGCAGCGAGACAGTTAATCACACAAGGGCTCTGCTATGGCAACAGATAACAAATTACCCATCTTAGAAAAACTTCACAATCTTGCAACATTTTAGAGTCAAAATGATTATTATTCAAGCTGAGTATGCCATTAATTCTTTGTGGTCAATGACCTTAGTGTGATATTTATAATTTATATCGGGTCATGCACAGCAAAAATCAACCATTCTGTACAATTGACAAGTCATTAAGGGCAAGCTAACATCTAAAAATGCTTACTTTGCCCATGGTAACTGACATTATAATTTGTGGTTACATTATTTCTCATTGGCACCTAGTATACTACCTAAATAGTTTATATCACAGTACATGTATTTATATCGAAGAACAAATAGCACATTCTATATGGTGCAAGACATATGCTGTTGAATACTATGAACCTAATTTGACATGGGTGGATATGGAGACAGTAGATGGCTGAATGGATGAGTGGGTGGGTGGATGAGTGAGTGGGTGGGTGAATGGATGGATGGATGGATGGATGGATGGATGCATGCATGGATTGGTGGCTGTATGGGGCAACAGATGGATGGATGGATGGATAGATGGATGGGTGGGTGGGCTGGTGGATGGGTGGGATGGTTGGTGGATACATGGATGGGATGTATGGATGGGTGGATGGATGGATGGATGGATGGATGGATGGAATTGGATGGATGGATGGATGGATGGATATAAAATGGATGGATGGATGGACGGATGTGTATATTGTTGAGAGTTTGACAGCATTAAACAATAAGCTAATTTAACCTTTTACATGTCAAGCCGGCGGAAACCAGCCTCTGCAATTATCTTGAGAAATATCCATTTGAAAGCCACACAAAGACCATTTTAAAATCTTACCACTAGAATGACTGGCTCGATAATTGAGCCAGTCATGGATGGATGGATGGATGGACGGATGGACGGACGGACGGACGGACGGACAGATGGATGGATATAAGATGGATGGATATAAAATGGATGGATGGATGGACGGATGTGTATATTGTTGAGAGTTTGACAGCATTAAACAATAAGCTAATTTAACCTTTTACATGTCAAGCCGGTGGAAACCAGCATCTGCAATTATCTTGAGAAATATCCATTTGAAAGCCACACAAAGACCATTTTTAAATCTTACCACTAGAATGACTGGCTCGATAATTGAGCCAGTCATTCCAGTAGTAAATTTTCAAAAAACAGTCTTCTCTTGGCCGGTAATGAGACATTCAATGAGCAAAAATTTTCTTGGCAAATCTTAACCATTAAAGAGTTAAGTATTTAGTAGTCCTTATAGTTATTATTCATCCCTTACCTGTCGGTGATAGATGATTGGATTGAGAAGGTGAGCGGATAGGTCCGATTTTCTGAACACCCAGGATCAACTCATCATCAGATTCTTCATTGTCATCAATGCTCAATCCGGGCACGGCCAAATCATCGCTCCAGCTATACTGCTTAACAAATATTTGCTCGGAGTCAGTACTGATTGGAAATTCACCCATGACTGTATTAGAATTTGTTGTTGTTGAGTTTTTGTGACTAACCTGTCTATCCAGAGAATTTCCTCTTTTTGACGGCACCTCTGGTGGTTTACTCTCTACACAAACAACACGCTCGGAGTTCTGCTTTGACAAACTGACATTTGGTTCAGTAATTTTAGCATTGTCACTAGATATATTTGACAGTTCGTGATAGTGGTAATTATCGTCGATGTCGATAAGCCTCTCGATAGGAACATGGTTATCGGATAAGTGACCTCTGACCTTCATACTAATTCCTGGATGGGATTCTGAACTGACCCTCTGTTCTATCACATGTTGATCATCAGGTTCCCCTACCCTACTAACAACTGTAATAGAATGTTGTGTTAAATGTTCAGAGTCAGTAGCTATATGACTATTGTCTGGCATTTCTTCAAATACAGTGCCATTATTATCACCAGGCGGATGAGCTACAGCGTCCATCTGAAACTGACCACTATTAGTTGATGCGAATGAGGTAACTCTATCTCTTCCAGTTGATGAAGCAGATGAATTGCGATTTTTATGACGCAACTGACTTGCGACCGATGAGGTAGACGCTCCTCTTATTCTCATTCTACCGTCCATTGATGCTCGGTCATCTGTTGTTGAAGCATATCCCAAACTCTGGCAGTCTGCTTGGGTTGCTGCACCTTGGCCAAGAACATTCGTCCAAACACTACTGTCCCATGGTTTGCTGAATACGGTGCCTATACTTGTCATTGTTTGTACGGATGGGCCACGAAGCAACACACTACCCTCATTACGTTGTCTCTGACCAATTAGATTGTCATAATCAGCTACACGCTTAGGCTGAGCTGATGTCTGCAGTGTGAGAGGCTTCACTGACACATCGGGTAAAGCACTCGATATTAAATCATCAACAGTTGATGATTCTGAAAAAGAGCTCCTATTTGAGTCACAAATTAGATCACCATTACACACTGGAAACTTGTTTAATGATGGAGATACAGGCCCGTCTTGATCAGCTCTCTCAAGGTCCTCCATCATGAACAGAGCGTCTCGAGCATTCTTGTCAAGCACTTGTGTTGAACTCCTGGACGTGACATGCTGTGTTGTCTCGAGGGCTTCGTCCATGTCCGGTCTCGTAGCTGGAAATGGTATTAGAGGCCCAGGAAAGAAGACATTGTTAGGCCATGGTGCTCTTTGAGGTGGAGCGCCGGAATAAAACATAGGAACAGATGGATAACCTTGCTGTTGTGGATAAAAAACGGTCGTAGTTGTTGTCATATGTGTAACTTCTCTCTGTATCCCAGGTGACCGAGGTGACCTAGCTAATGGTGGCTTAGCGCTTCTAGCATTGGCTACATCCACCGATACACCCGCTGTTGTAGATGGTACAGCCATGGCAGAACACACTATTGGACTAAGAACTGGGTCAGGAGAGCGTGATGATCGAAGCAAGGCTGCTGCCTTCCTCTCCTTCGTTCGCTGACTTCGTGATGGTAGAGACTTTCTACGGCGTAATCCTCTATGAATACGTTCCTGGGAACTGTGAATGTCTTTTGTACAGTAGTCACTGAGAGAGCTGATGCTCTGTGAATCTAATGTGTCATACGGCTCAACATATCCTGGACTCTTACTAAGTAACAGTGAGGGAATAGATGAAGATTTCACTCTAACAAGGGGCGGTAAGGGAGGTGGGGCTTCTGATTTGGCTTTCACACTTGAATGTTTAAAACCATTAACAGTTTGCACAGCAACGCTCTGAACCGTCCGTATATTATTTTTATTATTATTATTATTTGTTGTAGTACTTTGAATATGTACCTCTTTAGTTACTGACGTTGCTTTGTGATTATCAACAGGAATATCCTGTGTTAAAGGGTAATAATCAGCATTAATATTTGTAAAATCAAACTTAGCAAAATCATATATCGACCGACAGGGTTCCCTCTTAGCAGTACTTGTTAAGCTTTTCTCTGTGTCTGACACAGCTTTTGATACAACGGAGTTTCCACATCCATCATTGTGGTAACTGCTCTGTTTAGGTGACGGCGTAGGTTTATTCCAAACATCATCATAGTCACTCAGTCTATCAGATAAGTTCCCCGCATAATACCGTGGATGAGGTGGCGCAAAAAAGTCAAGTGAGGTAGTTCCATACAGAGCAGCACGCTTTAGCTGAGTGCTGTCTGGTGGCTGATCATCACGAAATGAAATACTTTCAAATGACGAGTCGAGTATCCCACCATCAGCATCTGCTAACGAGTTAGTGGCTAGTTCATTTTCTGGTTTAGAAATCGGTGTAAACACAGAGTCTGATATCAGTTGAGTATCTTGTAGCCGATGTAAATTCACAACATGCGGATCATTGTTATTGCACAAATCACCTCGGATCTGTTCAGGGTATGATATAAAATTATCGGATGAATACGAGAGTGGTAGATCGTGTCCTGACACTGAAGCTGCCTCGAAGGACTGGTTAATGCTGATAGGTTCACTTGATGACTTATGCAATGATTTTTCTTTGACCTTCAGCTTATCCTTCTTGCCTTTATTGCGTGAAAGCGAACTTGTCCAAAAATCTGTGGGAAAAAATATGATTTATGATTGAGATTTCAGATTAAATGTTTATAAATATCTGCTATTTATCATATAAACACGGCTCTCAGCCAGTTTAATATTTCTCGATATGAACACACTTGTAATATTCAATGAAAGATGTTCATTGGCTAACATTTTAACCTTCGAATTTGCTTTAAAAATTTTAAATTTTCTCACAGAAAATGGCCATTTTTGAAAATTTATCACTGGAATGACTGGCTCAGTTATTGAGCAAGTCATTCCAGTGGTAAATTTTCAAAAGCAGTCTTCTCTTGGTCTGCAAATGGACATTTGTCAAGACCACTACTGAAGCTGTTTTTGGCTGATATGAGTGTTAAAGAATTAATTAAATAACAAATAAGAAATAATTTCATTTGGTAGAGAGCATGTAATACTCCCACATGACACCGCAATATATAGATAAAATACTTAGTTATAAAATATGTTTGTCAATTTAATTTGTATTATAGACGCAATAATTTAAAAACTTGGATTGAAACCAATTTCAAGTCTGAAATAACAATGTTTTGTTTGTCATTATTTTTTGTGACGCATTGGTCAGAACTCTGCGTCACGGCGATGAAAACTAACAGCATAAAATTATGAGTTCAAACAGGTTTCAGGTATCAACTATGATTAATAGAATCTCAAATTCGGTCCCATTTCATATCACTATTATCAACCTCGTAAAAGATTATCACATTGAACTCGCTAAAGCTCATGCAATGTGATAATTTTCGACTCGGTTCATAATAGTGATTTGAAATGTACCTTTCCAGTTTTAGCTACGCTCCTCCCATCTCTATCTAAGCTCCACCCACACCACACTCGTGTTGAGATCGATCAATTTCTGACCCCCTGACTATCAATTTCCAGAAAACTATGCAGGTAAGCTGTTGAATATTTTGAAACTAATTCAACTGGGTGCTGTTGCTGCAACAGCGCCCAGACAAATTAGTTTCTAATCTATTTCTAACTAAGCTACGTCCACTGTTTATACATTTTGGAAAAGATTTGAAACTTTGAAACCTGAATTCCCAGAATTTAAATTTTAACGTAAGTATAAAAGTTAAGCTGTTGAATATTTTGAAACTAATTTGAGACTAGGTGCAGTTGTCATTCAGTTTTAGTTTACCATTCAAAAGCAGGTCAGATTACGATAATGATAATCCACATATGACGAACATAAAAAACCTGATGATGAAAGTGCAGAGGATAATAATGATGATGATGATAATAGTGACGATTATGGAGATGGTGTTGTCGGCAACAATAGAAACAAGAGAAATCAAGAGACTGCAGATCATCATTATCCACTCAGGTTTGACATATTGTAAACATTTCTTTGGATTTTGCAGATTATGGCCACAGTTGTGGAATCCTAGTGTATGTTGACAACTTTTCCTGTGTTAAAACTTGAGCTAAATTAGAGCAGTGGTTTCTGAGATATCCATAGAAACAGAATTTGATCTGATGCAGATCCGTGTTTTCTATCCAGATCACACACAATGTTGTGGAATCCTAGTGTACCATAAGATCCTGACCTTTGCTGTTTCAATTTTAGCCAAATCATCTCAGCAGTTTTTTAGATACAACATTCAGACCGACCGATCGACATTCAAACAAGAGACAGATGGACAGACAGACAGATCCGATGATGGTAATGACGATGATGATGATGATGATGATCATCATCAGCAATTTGCATTCCTTACCCTGTCCAAGTAGAGCTAATGACTGGAGTTCTTGAGGAGACTTAGCATTTTGTATCACGGCTGGCAGTGCTAGCTTCTGTGGCATCTCATCCCTGAAGAAAGCAAACGGCCAAATGATAAAAACTTATTTTAAAAATCCTATTAATTTAATTAAATTAACACATCTGGAAGCATGAAAAAATAAGATGGGAACCGGCATCAATTGTTGCTTTCTTAAATATTAGTAGAATTTTATTATTGACTGCATGACAAAGATATCCCCATCCCAATCTGAACATAATTTTTCACTTAATGTTACATGAAACAGGAAAATAACAACACTTTTTTATCTTAAAATTTAGGTTGTTATTTTTAATCAGGTCATCCCCAGTAAATTCTGAGGTAGGAGTTCAAATGAGTAAAGTTATCAAAAATATAAGACAAAATAAAAAAACAAAATTATCAGAAATACTCATAAGTATATTAACTAACGCCCTGGACGAAGACAGATATGCTGGGCCTCATCATGGCTCCGGGACGAAACACTTAGTGGCTAACCACAGCATAATAGTTCTATCACATGACTTTGTGAATGCAAGAAAAAGAAGTATATTAACTTACTTATGATTCTGTAAACCATTATATACATACAGGTATATTACGCCATATTAAGATACACCTAAGCAATTATCCCATTTACTGCTGCACATCAAAGTAAAATTGCTTGCATAATAGACCAATGATGAGTCGCTATGTCAGAATCAGTATGACTGAAAGCTGTTTGTCGTTATAACAGGAACAATGGAGAAAAACGACAATAATGACAACAATACGTTTATATACACATATGATCACACGTAAGTATCACACAGAAGAGTTTAAAAGAGTAACCCTTTAACACGTAAATTCCTTCAAGAATATTTCAATTTTCACATAGAAAATCTTCATTTGCAAACCAAGTGAAGCTATTTTTGAAAGTTTACTACTGGAATGACTGGCTCGGTTATCGAGCCAGTCATTCCAGTGGTAAATTTTCGAAAATAGGCTTCTCTTGGTCTGCAAATGGACATGTTACAAGACCAGTGCTGAAGCCATTTTTGGCTGATATGAGTGTTAAAAGGTTAATGCGTGATGATTACTGATGATGTCATGTGACTGTTTAAAGTCAAACCGGTATCTATCAACAATCACTAAATTATAATTGATGTGAACTTTTGCACAGCTGAACTGTTAACTCGACCTGTATTATCATGTCCCATAACTTTTAATGGAACTTTGTGTTACATTGTAATTTTGAAAAATATTCCTGCTGAATGTTGCTACTGTCGTAGACAGCAACAACTTTCAGGAACATTATTTTTCAAAATTAACACCAATATGTTTAAATTTTTATTTAAAAAATTTTTTTTTATATGGATTAGCAGGAAAATCTTGTTTACTCTATCACAATCTAGATATTTGATCTGTTTAATAGTTGACTGTTCTCTGCCTAAGCATTTGATAACGAACAACTTATCTACACAGAGGACCTGAGGGTGCGTACGCATGTGTCTGTTACTGTTACGAAGGCCCGCTATCAGTGAGGTCAATATCATGATTGTAATAAAATAATGGTATGTATTCATACAATATCATCCTATAGTTCATATGTTTTAGATAAAGTAGATTATGTGAAACATAATCGTGATATACCCAAGGCTTGTGTTATGATAATACATGTAAGTGTGTATCTGCGTGCGTGTGTGCGTGTGCGTGCGTGCATGAATGTGTGCTTGCATGTGTGCGCGTGTGCGTGTGTTTGTGCAGGTATGTTGATAAGTGTGTGCGTGTGTTGTGCATATATGTGTGTATTTGCATGCATGCACATGCGTGTATCTACATGCAGATGTATGAGCATTTGGGTGTTTATGCTTATGACGTGCCTGTAAGAGCATGCACGCATGCCTAAATGTCTTGTACATACATGCTTGAACATTTCTGTCCATGTGGGCATACACTGTACTCAAAGAATTTGTGCAAGTGGGGAAGCGTTATCAGTCAGGGCATATCTAAACAAATTGGAGGGAGGAGGCTTACCAGAGGGGTGTGCCGGGGTGGGGGTGGGGCGCTGGATTTCTGTGGGTCATTGCCCCGTAATTCTTTAAAATTTCTCTGCCATGAGAAATTTCCAGGATTCTGAGCGATAGACAACACCATTATTAGTTACAAAACTGATAATAGTCATCTATTTTGTTCTTTGATTGGATGTTCCTCAGATTTATTGAGCACCTACATAAAATGCTGTCAGAACAATTTTAATCCCAAGCCATTGGGGGGGGGGGGAGGGAGGAGGGTATGAGAACAATGAGGCTCACCCAAACCCCTCCAGATCAACCACCATAGCCAGTTTACTTAGTTTACATGTGTGTAGAAATGTATATCAGCATGTGTAAGTATTAGTGCACATGACCGCATACCTGTGTATACATAGATGTTATGCTAATTTGGTTAACCATTTAACACTCAAACCGGCCAACAATGGCTTCTGTAGTGCTCTTGATAAATGCCCAAGAAGATTATATTTGAAAATTTACAACTAGAATGGCTGGCTTGATAATCGAGCCAGTCATTCTAGTGGTAAATTTTCAAAAATTGTCTTTTCTTGGTTTGCAAATTGACACCTTTTTGAGAAAATTTAAATTTTCCTGAAAAAATTTAAGGCATAAAGGGTCAATGCGTGTACATGTGTATTTACCGGTGCTGACAGTAGTGCGCTACCAGGTTGGGTATAGCGGCAAAACAGTGGTAGGATCCATGGATATGAAGACCACCTTGTGATGACATTATCAAATAATGATCCACGCTAAGGTTGTATCCTTGGCTAAACTGCAGTGAAAGTGCCCAGGTATTTTTGTGGCTTGATCGACGCACGATGAAAGCCTGGAACAGAAATATTATTATATCAAGAAATTTCTCTAAAATAGCTTCATTATGCCATCCATAAAGAAATTTTGTTTCCTGCAAACCGGGTGATGAAAAAAGACCAGTAGGGAGGGAGGAAAATTTTTTTTTTTCCAATTATTAACTTATTTTTAAAAGAACATAAATATTTGTTTTTCAGATATTTATCACTCAATGTCCTTTAATCCTCGAATTTCTTTAAGAAAATTTTAATGTTCTCAAAGAAATGTCCATTGCAGACCGAGAAGACTATTTTTTGAAAATTTACCACTGGAATGACTGGCTCGATTATCGAGCCAGTCATTCCAGTGGCAAATTTTCAAAACTAGTCTTCTTTTGGTCTGCAAATGGACATTTCTCAAGACAACTGCAGAGGCCATTTTTGGCTGATATGAGTGTTAAGGTGTTAAATATAGTTGTAATTGTCTAATTTGTCATGTTTTTCATGTCACAATTAGCTAATGGTATTCACATTGCATACAAATGTCCTTAAAACAATGTAATTTGTATAGTTTGACAAATGTATGGATGTTTTAGAATTTATGCTGGGTAGAAAAAATATAATTTTATTCCCAGTCGGATGAAAAAAAAATTTCACTAGGGAGGTTTACAGGAAACGAAACTATTTTATATTTTTGCCTTATTATCATTCTTAATCAGGCCGATTTTTGGGTTTCCGTAATCTCTGTTAATCTCTCAAAATAATCAGAATGATATTTGGAAAATTCTTGGGAAACTAAATCCTAGAAAACATGAAGCCAACGCCGAACACTTTACTCACATAGACGGTACCTTGTTATCGAATCCTAAAGAAATTTCAGATGCTTTCAATGTTTTCTTTGCAGAGGCAGTAGAGAATTTATTGAATCCGCAGCCTCCATATGACTATAACAATACATGTCAATTCCAGAATTTAATAACATGCTTAGAAGATGAAAATGTCCCCCCTGAGCGCTTACTTTTAGTTTTCCAGAAGTAACTCCAGACTTTGTTTTAAAGCAGCTAAATATCTTTGACATAAAGAAGGAAATAGGATTGGATAATCTGCCTCCAAGGTTTTTAAAGATGGTTACGTCGACAATTAGCTGACCACTAGCTTATATAATTAATCTTAGTGAAAATCTTCCCTCTATATAAAACTGATGTAAACAATATTGAAAACTATTGACCAATTTCTGTTCTTCATATATTGTCCAAAATAATTGAGCGCCATATTAACAATAAAGTTTTTGAATATTTGTCTGAGTATAATTTACTTTGTAACAATCAGTCTAACCATACCAGTCATTCCAATGGTAAATTTTTTCAAAAACAGTCTTCTTTTGGTCTGCAAATGGACATTTTCTATGAGAAAATGAAATTTTCTTGAACAAATTTAAGGCTTAATGGGTTAAAAGATTTTCCTCTCACATGAGATTGAGTAAATATCAAATCCATAGCATTTTCAGCAGTGTTCCAAGCACTTTATCAAAACTAAATTTCCCTGATATTTCCACAAGAAATTTTCAAAATTCCATGAGAAATATTTTTACTTTAACGAGGTTATTGGGAACTTAACAGGAGGTTGCAGCAAAGCAA
>CM067373.1:177670775-177732928 GCA_034401795.1 Chaetoderma sp. LZ-2023a | reverse complement strand
CACGACACGACGATGTTCGTGCATGAATGTGTGCTTGCATGTGTGCGCGTGTGCGTGTGTTTGTGCAGGTATGTTGATAAGTGTGTGCGTGTGTTGTGCATATATGTGTGTATTTGCATGCATGCACATGCGTGTATCTACATGCAGATGTATGAGCATTTGGGTGTTTATGCTTATGACGTGCCTGTAAGAGCATGCACGCATGCCTAAATGTCTTGTACATACATGCTTGAACATTTCTGTCCATGTGGGCATACACTGTACTCAAAGAATTTGTGCAAGTGGGGAAGCGTTATCAGTCAGGGCATATCTAAACAAATTGGAGGGAGGAGGCTTACCAGAGGGGTGTGCCGGGGTGGGGGTGGGGCGCTGGATTTCTGTGGGTCATTGCCCCGTAATTCTTTAAAATTTCTCTGCCATGAGAAATTTCCAGGATTCTGAGCGATAGACAACACCATTATTAGTTACAAAACTGATAATAGTCATCTATTTTGTTCTTTGATTGGATGTTCCTCAGATTTATTGAGCACCTACATAAAATGCTGTCAGAACAATTTTAATCCCAAGCCATTGGGGGGGGGGGGAGGGAGGAGGGTATGAGAACAATGAGGCTCACCCAAACCCCTCCAGATCAACCACCATAGCCAGTTTACTTAGTTTACATGTGTGTAGAAATGTATATCAGCATGTGTAAGTATTAGTGCACATGACCGCATACCTGTGTATACATAGATGTTATGCTAATTTGGTTAACCATTTAACACTCAAACCGGCCAACAATGGCTTCTGTAGTGCTCTTGATAAATGCCCAAGAAGATTATATTTGAAAATTTACAACTAGAATGGCTGGCTTGATAATCGAGCCAGTCATTCTAGTGGTAAATTTTCAAAAATTGTCTTTTCTTGGTTTGCAAATTGACACCTTTTTGAGAAAATTTAAATTTTCCTGAAAAAATTTAAGGCATAAAGGGTCAATGCGTGTACATGTGTATTTACCGGTGCTGACAGTAGTGCGCTACCAGGTTGGGTATAGCGGCAAAACAGTGGTAGGATCCATGGATATGAAGACCACCTTGTGATGACATTATCAAATAATGATCCACGCTAAGGTTGTATCCTTGGCTAAACTGCAGTGAAAGTGCCCAGGTATTTTTGTGGCTTGATCGACGCACGATGAAAGCCTGGAACAGAAATATTATTATATCAAGAAATTTCTCTAAAAATAGCTTCATTATGCCATCCATAAAGAAATTTTGTTTCCTGCAAACCGGGTGATGAAAAAAGACCAGTAGGGAGGGAGGAAAATTTTTTTTTTCCAATTATTAACTTATTTTTAAAAGAACATAAATATTTGTTTTTCAGATATTTATCACTCAATGTCCTTTAATCCTCGAATTTCTTTAAGAAAATTTTAATGTTCTCAAAGAAATGTCCATTGCAGACCGAGAAGACTATTTTTTGAAAATTTACCACTGGAATGACTGGCTCGATTATCGAGCCAGTCATTCCAGTGGCAAATTTTCAAAACTAGTCTTCTTTTGGTCTGCAAATGGACATTTCTCAAGACAACTGCAGAGGCCATTTTTGGCTGATATGAGTGTTAAGGTGTTAAATATAGTTGTAATTGTCTAATTTGTCATGTTTTTCATGTCACAATTAGCTAATGGTATTCACATTGCATACAAATGTCCTTAAAACAATGTAATTTGTATAGTTTGACAAATGTATGGATGTTTTAGAATTTATGCTGGGTAGAAAAAATATAATTTTATTCCCAGTCGGATGAAAAAAAAATTTCACTAGGGAGGTTTACAGGAAACGAAACTATTTTATATTTTTGCCTTATTATCATTCTTAATCAGGCCGATTTTTGGGTTTCCGTAATCTCTGTTAATCTCTCAAAATAATCAGAATGATATTTGGAAAATTCTTGGGAAACTAAATCCTAGAAAACATGAAGCCAACGCCGAACACTTTACTCACATAGACGGTACCTTGTTATCGAATCCTAAAGAAATTTCAGATGCTTTCAATGTTTTCTTTGCAGAGGCAGTAGAGAATTTATTGAATCCGCAGCCTCCATATGACTATAACAATACATGTCAATTCCAGAATTTAATAACATGCTTAGAAGATGAAAATGTCCCCCCTGAGCGCTTACTTTTAGTTTTCCAGAAGTAACTCCAGACTTTGTTTTAAAGCAGCTAAATATCTTTGACATAAAGAAGGAAATAGGATTGGATAATCTGCCTCCAAGGTTTTTAAAGATGGTTACGTCGACAATTAGCTGACCACTAGCTTATATAATTAATCTTAGTGAAAATCTTCCCTCTATATAAAACTGATGTAAACAATATTGAAAACTATTGACCAATTTCTGTTCTTCATATATTGTCCAAAATAATTGAGCGCCATATTAACAATAAAGTTTTTGAATATTTGTCTGAGTATAATTTACTTTGTAACAATCAGTCTAACCATACCAGTCATTCCAATGGTAAATTTTTTCAAAAACAGTCTTCTTTTGGTCTGCAAATGGACATTTTCTATGAGAAAATGAAATTTTCTTGAACAAATTTAAGGCTTAATGGGTTAAAAGATTTTCCTCTCACATGAGATTGAGTAAATATCAAATCCATAGCATTTTCAGCAGTGTTCCAAGCACTTTATCAAAACTAAATTTCCCTGATATTTCCACAAGAAATTTTCAAAATTCCATGAGAAATATTTTTACTTTAACGAGGTTATTGGGAACTTAACAGGAGGTTGCAGCAAAGCAACTATGATAGTGACAATATATACAACAGCGTAGTAGCCTCTGCATACAATAATTTATTTCCATTTTCAATGAATGGACACAACTTGGGCAGATGACACAAGATGCACATATGGCAAACTAGCAAAATACCAAAACCTTCCCTTCCGGGTCACTGTCAAATTCCCTGAGCGTTCAAAGATTTTTGGTGTTTTTTCCACCTCCCTTAAAGTTTTCCCTGACTGGAAAAACAGAAACTCATTCTCAAGGTTTTCCATCATTTCCATAGTGCCCGGAAATCCTGTTTCAGGTATTATATAAAAATGTACATTAGTCTGCATGCTACTGGCTCAGGAAAAGACTGAATGCTGACCTCAGAGGGGTAATTAAGGTTAATTAATTATAGTAATGTAATTAGTTAATTGGACTTAATCCTACCTACCACTATGTCTAGACTACAATACAAAAATGGTGTCGAATAAGTTGACTTGAAGCCATTGATGTCATATGAGGATTTCAGGAAAATTATTTTCAAAATATTTAGCAGCTTATTTCTTACATTATAAACAATTCACCTTTCCAGAGGATACATCTGTCATCTGACGTAGTTGATGTCATAATCAGCTAAATGGTGTGTAGGTTGATGTCATAATCATTACCCCCCCCCCCCCCCCCCCCCCCCGTCATAAATGATTCTATTTGGCCTGTCTTTATCTTAATAGTCCGACACGTTGTACGAATTGTATGTCTCTACTATTTAATAAACACGCTGTTGAATATTTTGAAACTAATTTGACTGTATGGTAGGAACAATGCCAAGTTAAATTAGTTCCAAACTATTCAATAGCCTACCTGTATAGTTTTCTGGAAATTGATAGTTAGAGAATTCAGAAATCGACCGATCCCAACACGAGCGAGGTGTGGGTGGAGCAGAGATGGGCGGGGTATAGCTAAAAATGGGAAAGTCAATGAGTTGCATATGGTCCATAGATTTGAACCCTTTCACCAATAAATTCCCAATATGTCAATCTCCATCTCAGGGCAAAGACACAGAAAAGCTGTTGAATATTTTGAAATTAATATGATATATACTATTGGACACATTTGATGCCCAAGCTTCCAGTCCTGAATATTAATTTCTAAATTATAATTTACTTTTTCAGGGTTTTGTCATTGAAAGGGCAAAAGTTAACTTACACCAGGTGAGCTATCCTTCAGGAGATGGATAGCACCAGTTCTACCGACATCCGGTAAAAACCAGATCGGGTGTGTCATCGTTACCCGCTCTAACATACTGAGTGAGCGTGGCTTGGGCGATTCCGACACTTCATGTTCAGTGTCAACAACTGGTGCATTGCATGTCTGCGCTTTATATACAGCAATAGGCATTTTCTGTAATAAAGAACAAACAAGTTATTGATAGATAAGACCATTCTCTGACCTCTGCCTTTCACTTATATTTTTTAACACTTTCGACCCATTATCAGCATAAAAAATTAGTATTCCGAGTTTACTGGAACACACATTTTATCTGTTAAGATTTGAGCAAAATTGGATCAATAGTTTGCGAGATACAACTGCAAACAGACAGACAGACAGGCATGCAGGCAAGCAATCAAGCAAGCATATGAGTAAGTGAGCGAGCAGGCAGGCAGACAGACAAACAGACAGACATTCAAAAAGGTAGGCAGGCAGGCAGCCAGCCAGCCAGACAGACAGGCAGGAAGGCAGACAAACAGACATACAGGCAGTCAGACAGACAGACAGACACAGGCAGGCAGGCAGGCAGACAGACAGACATGTAGGCAAGCAGGAAGACACAAATGTAATATCATATTTTCACATCATTCATCAGAGACACAATTGAGGATTCCAGTTTATTCATCAATCATATGACCAACGTGATGTGTAGGATGATGTCATAATCAATTACATCTTGATTGATGTTCGTCACGAATGCTTACTTGATGACAGACTAAGTGTTGTTGTACGAATTGTGTCTTTACTATTTAATAAACATTCTATCGAATATTAAAAAAACCCCAGTCAAATTAGTTTAAAATATTTAACGGCTTACCTGTATAGTTTTCTGGATATTGAAATTCAGAGAGTGCATGGATCGATTGATCCCAACACGGGCAATGCGTTGGTGAAGCTTAGCTAGAGATGGGCGGGGCATAGCTAAAACTGGATTCCTCCATTTTATAAAACACTTTGTTATCTAGCACTATTTCATTCTAGATTCTTAACCCACTGATATTTCTGCGTAGTTAATTTGCATGACAAGATAATCTTTTCAAAATTTCACAGTGTAATGACTGACATGTATATCGAGCCAGTCATTCCAGTGGCAACATTGTCAAAAATACTAAATTTTCTTGGCCTGCAAAAATGGACATTTTACAAGACAGCTGCAGAGGCCATTTTTGCCTGACCTAAAAATTAACCCTTAAAATTCCAGTCTTCCAATTTCAAGACAACCATCCAGGAACGGTGTTAGATATTTTGAAACTAATTTGACTGGAACCTGTTGCTGCCATAAGCTCTGTGATGTCATGTCTGTGAGAGCTACAGAGTTTAAAACAAGAGGCCATTGCTGAAATCAGTATATTCAACCGTCTGGCTACTCCAAGCCACCAGACAACTATTTCAATGGCCAATACTTCTGGATCTGCTATATATTTTGAAAACAATTTGGCTGAATGTTGTTGGTGGCTTAGTCAAATAGTTTACAAAATATTCAGCATTACCAGAGATAAACCCCATGGAAAACGCAGTCTGCCCAAATTCAGCAGCCAGATAGTTAAAGAAAAAATATATCCTTAGCCCTTTAATCCTCGAATTTGTTCAAGAAAATTCAAATTTTCTCATAGAAACTATCCATTTTCAGACCAAGAGAAGACTATTTTTGAAAATTTACCACTGGAATGACTGGCTCGATTATCGAGCCAGTCATTCCACTGGTAAATTTTCAAAAATAGTCTTCTCTTGGTCTACAAATGGCGATTTTTCAAGATCACCGCAGAAGCCGTTTTTGGCTGATATGAGTGTTGAAGGTTACTTTGCTCTGTAGGTGGGGCTTGGAATACACCTTCCGTATCCTCTGCGTGTCGTAAGAGGCGACTAAAGGAGGTAAGGGTGAGGTAACCCTGACAGAAACCTCGAGTGCTGAAGACGGAGGTTCCAGGCCGCACGGCGCACTCTAATAAACCATGGATCCATGCACTTAACGCTTATGATCATGTCGATAGTCACTTACAGGACTGGCGGTATGATTAGCGAACGAAAAGAAGAAGAAGAAGACCAAGAGAAGACTATTTTTGAAAATTTACCACTGGAATGACTGGCTCGATTATCACATACCACATTTGCTGGAGGGAATGTCCTGAAGATGTCCAGGTCAGCTGGTATAAAGTCACTGCTGTAAACGGAGCCATCCTCCACGTATGACGAGTCTAAAGCACTCAGTTCACTGAAAGTTAAACAACAACAAATATTGTATATATGTATAAACACATGTCAAAAACTTTACACTGAATGACTGAACAAGTTGACTGATGGAATCGTAACAAACATTCAATACCTATTTTTATCACACTTATTTTGAAAGATCAGTTGTTATGGAGTAAATGATAGATTGACGGGTTGGTGTTCAATTTGGAAACAATGTTGCTGAAAGCTGTTGCTGTCTATGACAGAAACAGCATTCAGCAATACTGTTTCCAACTTGAACACCAGAGTTATCATATGAAAACGATTTGAAATTAGAAATCCGAAATTTGGGCTTTCGACAATGTTCGAGGAGTTAACATTTTCAGCACTGTATGCCCGATACAACAAATTCCAATTCATGACATTGTAATTTTGCAGCTAATTTC
The DNA here is from genome assembly GCA_034401795.1 of Chaetoderma sp. LZ-2023a. Lineage (NCBI taxonomy): Eukaryota > Metazoa > Mollusca > Caudofoveata > Chaetodermatida > Chaetodermatidae > Chaetoderma > Chaetoderma sp. LZ-2023a. Next base: position 177,726,295 of record CM067373.1, on the reverse strand, counting down.
AGTCAAATAATTTACAAAATATTCAACAGAAAATTCATCGGGATAAATGGATGAATCAACTTTTAGCTTCGCCTCACCCATCCTTAGCTAAGCTCCGCTTACACTTTGCCCATGTTGTGATCGATCGAATCTCAGTCTGTTATCGAGCCAGTTATTCCAGTGGTAAATTAAAAGAAATTAGCTTCTCTTGGTCTGCAAATCGACATTTCTCAAGACCACTGCAGAAGCCGTTTTTGGTTGACATGAGGGTTAACTGGCTAAGTATTTACCTGTCTGACACCGCTATAAAGTCAGCATGTTGTCGTTGTTGCAAGTGAGGGGGACATAATCCATTCACAGCATGATCAGAGCAATTTATTTCTGTCCAATTGTCTACGAGTCTATGTGCGTCGTCCCAGACACTGGTCACGTCAGCTTCACTCGTCACATGACCATATTTAGAAAGAACGCCGCTTTGAGAACTGGCCTGGCTTCCGGCGCTAGACGTAGCATGATTAACAACCGACTCAGAATCAAGGCTAGTTTCGGTCGTGAAGCTCAAATTCAACGTTTCATTGTCTGTTAAAGAATGTCTGCCAGTAAAATCCAGGTTTAGAGATTCGTCGACATCGATAGGGAACTTGAATAATGGCTTTGTCTCTTGACAATGGTGTTGAATGTCTCCAGAAAACAAGGGGTTACGCTCTTCATTTACAGGTGGCGCGTTGCTGTTTTGGATAACAGTAGACGTTATATCCTGGTTTGACTGTGGCAAGGCTGCTTTAGGCTCATCTTGAACTGGTACATGATCCAAATCTGTCAGTAACTGGGTCAAATCTTCTGCCAAATGACTCAGCATCCGCTACAATAAAATAAAAACAAAGGTAGTGTGATTAGACAACAGTCATCGATACAGACCAGAGATTGCAATTTCATTACAATGAATGAAAAATTTTGTTCAATATTTTGAATATAATTTGCTTAGGTTAGTAAGATATAACAACAATATTTATTGAGTGGTTTAACCCTTACCAGTCTGGTGTCAAGACTTTAAATTTTCAAATTAAATTGAAAGCTGAACTGGTGGTGTTCATTTTTCAACAAATTTGGTGGGAGATGGTGCTGTCGTAGACAGCAAAATCCTTCACCAAAATTGTTGAAAAATGTACACCAGTTTCTGTGATATTGACACAGTAAAAGGTAAAATATTGATATCAGAGTGGTAAGGGTTAACCGTTTAACTCTTTCACTGACAAATCCTGAAAAAGGTAAATTCTTTACGATATAAAACTTATTCTGTTGAATATTTTGAAAGGAATTTGACTGGAAGCAAGGAAGCAACGGCTTGCAGTCAAATTAATTTCAAAATATTCAACAGTTTTCCTCTATGACTGCCTTGAAGATGAGATACGTGGAATTCATCGGTGAAAAGGTTCAATCATACATAATAGAAACAACAAATTCCATTTCATGTCCAGAATATGCTGTTGCCCATTTTGCCAGCACCATGCTCCAGTTAAATTAGTTTCAAAATATACAACAGCTTCCCTGACAGTCTTACAATTTAGACACTGAAATTTCACGGGTGAAAGGTTAATAATTAATACCCAATCGGTATGCTTAATTCATTTGATCATATATACGTGTGTACATGTTTTTAAAGATTGTTTAAAAACTAATACAGAGCATATTGAAAATTTTGAAAATAATTAATAAATTCTACTGTGAAGCAGTAATATTTGTAAAATAATCAACAATATTTTTAATATCTGAATCTGATATAACCGTTTACCACTCATATCAGCCAAAAACGGCTTCTGCAGTGGTCTTGATAAATGTTCAATTGCAGACCAAGAGAGGACTATTTTTGAAATTTTACCACTGGAATGACTGGCTCGGTAACCGAGCCAGTCATTCCAGTGGTAAAATTTCAAAAATAGTCCTCTCTTGGTCTGCAAATGGGTATTTTCTCTGAGAAAATTGACTCTTTTGAACAAATTCCAAGGTTATTTAAAGGTTAAAACTCAGGATCACAAACTGCTGGTCCTATTTCATATACAGCTTGTTATACAACCCAGTAAATTTAACTTTGAAATTCATTTATAAGCTTAAACTTTACTGATTTTCAAAATCAAATCTATTAATGACTGGTGAGTGGGAGAAATTTGATATGATACAGGACCTCCCATCATTGACAGGTCTAACATTCCATCTTCTGAATCATTCTTAGGTGTTTTTGGATATTTTCAGTTGTATATTTAAGCTGGTTACTATGACCTGAGTGCTAATTAGTTCTTGAAGACTTCAGGTGAAGTATTATCTTTGTACTGAGTGTAGAGGATGAATATAATGCCCATTACCGTGACAATAATAGGTAGTGATGCATGAACTCAGGGTAAACTAAAAATAGGGTTAACCCTTTAACACTCATATCTGCCAAAAATCGTTTCTACCAGTGGTCTTGAGAAATGTAAATTTGCAGACCAAGAGAAGACTATTTTTGAAAATTCACCACTGGAATGACTGGTTCAATAATCGAGCCAGGTATTTCAGTTGCAAATTTAAAAAAAAAAGCTCTTGACTGCTTGATCCGCAAATTTACATTTTCTTTGAGAAAATTGAAATTTTCTTGAACAAATTTATGGGTTAACTTGCTTTTCACCTCAGGTAACATATATCAACTAAAGCATCAATATATCCGTTTCATATTTCACAGCAATCGCACAGGGTGGGGAGGGGGAAACCGTAGTATATTTTGAAAGTCATTTTACTGGTATCTTCCAGTCAAATTATTTTCAAAATATTCAACAGGATAGGTATTACAAATCTGAAAAATGTCTTACATATCTTGTTGGTGCATGTCAATGAGATAATTTGTAGGCTAATTATGCGTTGTGCTGTTTGCGTAACCCTTCAACTCTCATATCAGCCAAAAACGGCCTCTGCCTGTGGTCTTAAGAAATGTCCATTTGCGGACCAAGAGAAGGCTATTTTTGTAACTTCACCACTGGAATGACTGGCTCAATAACAGAGCCAGTCATTCCAGTGGTAAATTTTCAAAAATAGTCTTCTCTTGGTCTGCAAATGGACAATTTCTATGAGAAAATTCTAATTTTCTTGAACAAATTTGAGTGTTAAAGGGTTACTGGCTACATGTAGCTACTAAGTGCTTATGGCGATTCATCAATGAAAAAAAGTTCCTGTTATTTATATTCAGGTAACTTTCAGGGCAATGATCGTTTCCTTCAATTTTTTTAAGCCTGAATAAAGCTTTCCTCTATTGACATCACTATGCCAAGATTCCCCTAAATCAACGCTCAGAGCAGTTCTCTGGCTGGTAAATCTTACAGGAGAGCAGCTAGCCTCTGTTGAGTTATCATTAGACTAAAAGACACCACACATTACTCCTTTAATGGCCTCCTACTGAATGTCTATTTACAGGCCAAGAGAATACAATTTTTGAAAATTTATCACTGGAATCGAGCCAGTCATTCCAGTGGTAAATTTTCAAAAATTGTATTCCCTTGGACTGTAAATGGACAAGACCATAACAGAGGCGGGTTTTGGCCGGCTTGACTATTAAAGGGTTAAACTGTTCTTGTAATAAACTACAATCACAACAATATAGAAGTCAATGGGGAAGTTAATTCATCCAATTTTCCCTAATCATTTATATATTAGTTTGTTATTCTTGTAAAATGTTCATCGCATTATTTGCATAATTATATATATATATATTAACCCTTTAACCCTTGAATTTATTCAAAATTTCTCATAGAAAATGTCCATTGGCAGACCGAGAGAAGAGTATTTTTGAAAATTTACCACTGGAATGGCTGGCTCGGCAATTAATTAAAATGAATAAGAAAGAGGACTAGGTTTGGGGTCAGACGCGGAACGACCATAGTTTTTATTACGCTAATGCAGTGTAAAATTCATTATCAGTAATGGTACATGTATGGCATATCAACATATTAATAAAGAATGGTCAACTAATAGCCCTCCATTATATATAAAATACCCTGTTGTGCCTAGATTTAGTAAATCAAGCGGACATTAGTAGTATATATATATATAGTGTATTTTAAAATTATAATTACCTGCGGGCAATATAAAAACCCAAAAAAACATACATAAATGTATAGAAAATTGGCTTAGCTTTCCAATGATGTATGACTTCAATATAAAACGAATTAACCCTTTAACGGTCAATATTTTAAAAGAAAAATGGCTTTCTGCTTAGTAAATGTCCATTTGCAGGCCAAAATAAGACTATTTTTGAAAATTTGCCATTGGAATTGGCTCGATTTTATAATCTAGCCAGTCATTCCAGTGGTACATTTAAAAAAATCATCTTATATTGGCTTGCAAATGGACTTTTCTCAACACCATTGTAGCTTTCGTCATTGATATGCTTTTTGTGCTATGTCTGGGTAATTTGTACCTAAGCTGATTAATCGAGTAATCATGATTATTCTTAAATAATCGATCGTCACGGATCACTCAAAGCAATAATCTCACAAGCCTACTACTGACCACATTCCTCAAGAGAGGTGCAGAGGCCGGTTATGGCCGGCTTGACCAGTAAAGGGTTCTAATGTGTATTGTACCTGAGTCTAATAGTAAACTAATACTCTTCTCGGTTCGCCTGGTGTGATTACCAGCCAGCACTGTTCTGAGTAATGCATTGTTGGAAGGTATTTTCCCTAAATACGCCAAATGCCGGAATGGTGTATGAATGATTATTGTTAATAATTTTTCACTCATCATTATTGACTTCAAGAATAAATTAGAATGATCTAGTCTTGTGCGATTACGTGATTAAATCTAAAAATCGTGATTATTTTCTAAATTGTGAAGTTATATGATTAAAAATTTATAACATAATCGAATAATCCTGAATTAATTTCTACTTCAGAAAATACTTCGAAACCTACTTTTTAATTATACTCTTTCATGCGATCGGTCATGGAAATTGACATTTTGCTCAGTGAATGAGATGTCAATTTGCAGGCCAAGTGAAGACTATTTTTTGTAAATGTATCACGGGAATGACTGGCTCGAGCATCGAGCCAGGCAATCCAGTGATACATTTTCAAAAATAGTTTTCTCTTGGCCTGCAAGTGGACATTTCAAAAGACCATTGAAACTTTGGTCATTGATATGCCTTTGTCTGAGTAATTTGTACCCATGCTGATTAATCGAGTAATCGCAATTATTTTTATGTAATCGCTCATGATCACTCAAAGCAATAGTTGCATAAGCCTAGAATGATCGCATTAGATCAGAGCATATAAAGTTTGTCAGCATCTTTAACAAGTCAGACACACATCCCTTTGATGTATGCCTCATTGCAGAATAAGTTATAGCATGGCACTTTAGGGATTACTTATGGTTTAACTGGAGATAATAAATCAGGGTATGCTCATGCATGCGTGTGTGTGTGCGTGCACACATGCATGCATGTATGTGTGTGTGTGTGTGCGTGCGTGTGCGCATGTGTGCATGCATATATGTGAGCTAACTGGAGTGGAATCCGACTACTCTCAATTTATGTGGGTAGTCCTGGGTCCTCTCCCGAAAGATAAAACAATTTGTATGCTCTCAAAGGGCATAAGACCCCACATTTCTGGAGATCACTCCACTCCACCTCCCTCTACCACCACCCTCTCCTCCCCCACTCTCCTCTTCTGTATAGTCTCCTCTCCTCCAATCTGACCTCCCCACCCACTCACAAACTGGTATATCATATGTGAAAAGAGATATGTCTCCTGCAGCGAATATGGACTGTAAAAACTGAGGCCTACAGCGGAAGTGGCGATGCTATATTTGGGAATGGTGTATGACAGGGTGGCGGTGCCAGGGCGCGATAATAACAGGCCTGCACGAATCTATCCTCTCTTGCTTGCTGTGAGGTGTATTTTAACCTCTTAACAACCCTTCAACAATAGCAATTAAGTCTATTTGATCTAAATAATTCACCTGCAGCCTAAACAACAATACTTATCTTAAACCCGCTTGCTTAACCAGGTTCCTCTTCCAAGTTCCGAATATTCATTTTATCCACTCAAACATCTTTACGATATGACACGAAAATTTCTGTTGAATATTTTGAAACTAAATTGACTGGAAGCTTTTGCTGCCTTGGCAGCAACCGCTTCCAGTTAAATTAGCTTCAAAATACTCAACAGCTTTACCTGTATCAGGTCCGCTTGAAATTGACAATTGTTGAGTAGAAAATCTTATGCTAATTATTTAGCTGTCTCTTGCAAACTAAGTGCATGTGCACCCAATTCACAGAAAGATATGAGTACTTAACCTATTTTATCACGTATTGTTGTAAATACACATACCTAAATATACATGCACATGTTATTGTATGTTAATACGAGGAATATTATTTTGAGAATAATTTGACTGAAAGCTGCCTCTGCATCTGGAGATCAGAGATCAGCAAATAAGCAACAGTCAAATTATTTTCAAAATAGTAACACAGGTTACATAATTACTCTAAATACCTGGACGTCATATTTATGGGAATTACAAGGTGTAGGCTTAAAAAGGTAAACTAACGCAGAAATATAATAATCTCTGCTTGAACCAGACCGCACATGCAGGTATGTAACCGTAACCGCGTGTCACCGGTACAACTGGCTTAGAAGGAATGCGATATATACGAAGATGGTGTCACGATACCCGAACCCTCAAATTTGATCTGTCATAGAAAATTCCCATTTGCAGACCAAGAGAATATTTAAAAAAATTTATGACTGGAATGACTAGCTCGGTTATCTAGCCAGTCATTCCTGTAATAAATTTACAAAATAGTATTTTATTCGTCTGCGAAGACATCTATCAAGACCACTTCAAAAAGTAATTTTTGGCAGATTTGAATAGTTAGACCTTTTACGCTTAAAATTACAATATCTCAGTTTCAAGATAATTTTATAGAGGAAAGATGTCCAATATTTTGAAATTGATTTGACTGGGAGGTGTTGCTGCCGCCTATGCCAGCAACAGCTCCCAGTCAAATTAGTTTCAAAATAGTCAACATAATATTCCTCACTTCAATAAGAATTTGTCTTTTCTGCTCTGTAAGGTTTTAAGCCGTTCCCAGATAAATTCCTCATTTCATTTCCAAGGCCATCATAAAGGATAACCATTGAATATTTTGAAATTAATTTGACTGGAAGTCATTGCTGCCTTAGGCAGCAATGACTTCCAGTCAAATTCATTTCAAAATATACAGCAGAATAAATTTTATAACGTAAAGAATAGACTTTTTTAAAGGGATTTGTCCTTGAAAGGGTTGAGGATTGTCGAGAAAGGAGTGGAGATGATATGAATTGTCACTTTGTGCAAAATTATAACAATAAACTACAGCGTGTAAAAATTGGTGGAGGTATTCTTAGCCCCGCAAACACTTACATCTGTGGAAATAAGAGCAACACCTGGATCGAGCGAAGCTAATGAGTGCATGACCTGGAACAGGATATGATGAATAATGCATGTGTTATGACTAAAAATATCATGGTTAGGAACCAGACAAATTACAGCTGCCAATCAGTCGGCGGATGGGTCCAAGAAACTAAACGAAATCACGGATTTCTTTTTTCACGAGAGAGTTGATACTTACCTCCCTAATACCCTTTGATATTGCTAAATATCGGCTTTCAATCAATAAAAACTCAGAATAAAAACAGTTAGGTGCCCCTACTGGGCAGGGAGTCAGAGTGCAGTCCGGCGGATGCCAGCCCCACCACCGCGCATGCGCAGACTAGCACTTCCTCTGACTAATTTATTGGCTGACACCCATACAACTATTAAGAGCCTGAAGACCAAGCCTCTGTGGGGTGGAGAGGTTGGGTCCGTATTAGGGAGGTAAGTATAAACTCTCTCGTGAAAAAAGAAATCCGTTCACTTCAAGAGTATACTTACCTCCCTAATACTCCTTGATATTGCCAGAATTCGACAGGAAATTCGGCGGGAGGGAGGCGAGGTCAAAAGACCAGCTCTTCCCTATGCGCTTTTCTGCGTTTAAGGCACTTAAACTTCTGAAACTGTTTGAAAACACAGTCAGGATTTGAAAAAACATCGGCTAACACAAACCGATGGATGAGAGATGACCGAATGTCATATGCGCCCCACCCCCCTTCCTGGGAGGAAGACTCGAATGACCTCAATGTCCCATACGCTCTCTACGTACAAGTGCCATCTACTATAGGACACAGACGAAAAAGCCCAATTTTTATACTCTCAATGATGAAGCACATAAAAACACATACGATCACCATTTTAATAACAAAGGGTCACATGACAATACAATTAACAATGAACAACACATAAACAAGACTGACCTTGTTGAATTTGGCTACTGACATCATCTTCCCAGTGGTGAAGGCTGATGCAGTCCCAAAAAGTGGTTGTTCCCATTAATTAATTGTGATATATGCAAGTAATGAGGAAGCCTCATCAAAAAAGTACACCTGATTATCTTTTCAAAATCGATAAGGTGAGAGGATTAGAGGTGTCACGGAGATAAAACTTGACTCACAGTGCCACTGAGCAACTGACATAATGTCATCCACAGGGACCCTGTTAAATAGGGCAGTGGAAGTCACTACACCCCGTGAGCCTTGGCCATGTCAACTTGCTTACCGGTGGCGGATTTATGACAAAACTGAATACATTCTACAATCCACCTGGAAATGGTGTCCTTAGACGCCCTGCCATGGGGTTCAATATATGACAGACTGGTCCGTCCGCCACTCCTGAGTACGTTGTTTGTACCGGATCAGTGCTCGGACGGGACACCATGCTTTAGAATTAGGATCATATCTAGTTAAAGCTGGCAAAAAAATAGGTTGACCTGGATATTTCAGACTGATTTTTAATCCTAGGTAGAAGCTTAAGGCCTTCCCCTGTAACCACAAAACGGTCATCCTCGGCTGATAAGGCATGAATTTCACTCCTACGCCTAGCCGAGGCCGCAGCAATTAAAAATACAGTTTTAAGTGTCAACATTTTCATAGAAATGGAACTAAGTGGTTCAAAAGGCTTATCGCCTAGTACCTGAAGCACTAGAGATAAACTCCAAGATGGAATCACCGGGGGATTCCGTGGTCTTAGATTGCCCATGCCTTTAATTAATACATTTAATGTACTTACTTCATCACTTCCCCTATTAGCCAAGCAAGGGATAACTGTCATTAAAGCTGATTTATAACCAGCAATAGAGTTAGGCTTGAGGCTATAGGCATCATACAGGTGACAGAGGAAATCAGCTACTACCTGAATAGATGAATCCATTGGATCAATACATCTTTTTGAGCACCATTCTGCAAATCTGTTGATTTTATAATTATATGCTCTGGAGGTTGACCCCCTCCTGGCTTTGGCCATAAACATGGCTGCTTGCTCAGAAAAGCCCTCCTTAATTCTAGATCCCTTGACAACATCCACGCAGTCAATCTGAACATTGACAGATTGTTGTGAAGGGCCTTGCCCTGGAAGATAATGTCGTCCATCAGAGGCAGAGGAACCGGATTGCAGACCAGAAGGTCCAGCAGATCCATATACCATGATCGGCTTGGCCAATTTGGGGCGATCAGAAGCACTTGGCACTCCTCCTGTCTGATTTTCTGAAGAATTTTTGGAATCAGGATTGCTGGAGGGAATGCGTATGCATACATTCCGACCCAGCTGATAGCTAACGCATCTGTTGCGAAAGCGCTTGGATCTGGAATCGGAGAGACGTACGTCATCATCTTCGCATTCTTCTTCGTTGCGAACAAATCGATGTTGGGTTTCCCCCAATGGTCGAACAGACGATCCGCCACACATTGATTTGGTTGCCATTCCGTCGGTAAAACACTCATCCTTCGGCTCAATGGGTCTGCTAGCAGATTTAACCTTCCCGGAATATGAACTGCTTTCAAGGTAATCCTGTGATCCAGGCACCAACAAAGCAGTCTCCATATCATCATACAGAGACTGGGTGACTTCGTTCTGCCCTGGCGGTTTATGTAAGTCACTACTGTTGAGTTGTCTGATCGAATAAGAACAATCTTGCCCTGAACTTTCTGTAAGAAATGTTCCAGGCCCAGGACTACTGCTCTTAACTCCAGTAGATTGATATGTTCCTTTGACTGGATTCCAAAGCCCTGATATCGTGGATTCTTCCAGGCAAGCTCCCCACCCCTCCATCGAGGCATCTGTATACACAGTTACTTGAGGGTGAGGAGGGGTTAGCATAACCCCCGCCAAGAGATTCTCTGTCTTCAACCACCATTGCAGGTGGTGAATTAGAGGCTCCAACACTGACACGTTCGAGTCCAGTGAACCTGTACTCTGGGTCCATTGCGTCATGAGAAATAACTGGATTGGCCGCCTGAAGAATGACTGGTTCCAGAGAAACCATCAACCCCAGCATTCTCAAGTAAACCCGTGCCAGGACATGACGACTGTTGCACACTGACTGTATTACTGAGATGAGTATCTGAACCCTCTCCTGAGTAGGATAAACATATCCTGTCTCTAGATCGAAGAACATCCCCAGGTAAACAAACTTCTGGGATGGAGTCAGCCCTGATTTTTGGAAATTTATTATCCAGCCTAAGTCTGTGAGAGTCTTCAAAACTATCTCCAGATTGGCCGATAAAATTTCCTGGGTGTGTGCTTTTAACAGCCAGTCGTCTATGTACGTGTGGACTGCTATGCTTCTCCTGCGGAGGCATACTGTAATCGCAAGAACGATTCTGGTGAAAACCCGAGGAGCCGTGGAAATTCGGAAGGGTAACACCCTGAATTCCCACTGTCTGCCCTGGAATGCAAATCTCAGGAAGCGATGGAAACTCCTCGCTATGGGGATGTGGAAATAAGCATCCTTCAAATCTATTGAAGCTGTCCACATTCCCCTCTCCAACCCCGCCAACTTGAAACTGGGTGTCTCAGTCTAAGGCTTGAGGTTGAGAATTGGCCTCCACCCTCCGGTGTTTTTTGTCACTAAGAACACGGTTGAATACAAGCCCGGACACTTCTGTGCCGGCTGAATTGCTCCTTTTTGTATGTGGGAGTTTATTTCCTCCTCTATACACAACCATTGATCTGGATCTCTCGGAATTTGAGTCCAGATTGGCACCAGAGACAGTCGCGATGGCGGGCCTGTCATCCAATCGGGATGATACCCGACTGAAAGCCATCGCAAGACTAAACGGCCCTGAGTCAACCGTTGCCACTCTTGCTTGTGGCGGGCCAACCGGCCCCCCACCGGACCACCTAGGGAGAGAGGTGGACATAAGGAGTGCAAGAGCGGCACCATCTCCTTTGCCAGAAACACTTGAGTGATTCTCACCGTGGTAACCGGCCCATCAGGCACGATTACCATGACCAGATCCTCGCGCGCCACAACCAGCCCCCCTCACTGCTGGCTGAATCGCACGCAGCCGAGGCCGACGCTGCGCTGGTGGCTGGCCTCTGACATGGCCACCTCCACCTCGAGCCTGCAGGGGATGGTACGCAGGGGGTGCAGCGCGAACGCGCTCCCTACGGAGCACCTCAAACTGTTTGCGCAGCGCCCTCTGGTTGTTGACCAGAGTGACCGTCTCCTGGAGGTGCCTACATCCCTCACCTCCAAAGAGACCAGGACCTGCCATAGGCGTACGCAGAAGCCCATTGTACAGGTCCTGGGATGGGCACAGGTTATCTAACGCAAACATGCGCCTCACCCGGACACTTCTGGTCACCGCCAGAGTCATACAATCCAGAGCCAGGTTGATACCATCCTGGATGGCTCTCTGGACTGTGATCAGGCTCGGCTGGCGTGATGTGGATGCTGTCACTAACCCCTGCACAGCTGGGAGACGTGAGAAAGCGCCGCAATAGATGCTCTCCCACTCTCCTCCGCATCACGCAACGCGGCATTGGCCGAACGCAGCGCGTTCGAACACAAGGCTCCCATGTCAGAACGGGAGCCTGGCCGCGTAGCCTCACCTAAAGCCCCGCGGTCATCCACGCTGGGCTTAGGTACCACACCGTACCTCTGGTAGTCCACGGGTACGATGCGGCAGCGCCTTGCAACCTCGCGAGACGCCCATTCGCCTTGATGGATGTCTCCGCCGCCGAGAACATATCAACGATATGCTCTGGTAGCGGCAGAGATGGCATGGCGCTAACAGTCGACTTTCCAGCTAACCACGGCCGGTGGTCTCGCTGGCTAGCCGACTGCTCCACCGGCAGGTCTGGCCTGACGCTTATCAGCCATTGACAAGCGTCAGACCAATCCTCCTCCGTGGCTAACTGCGAAAGCTCTACTAGACGAGGGCCTTCGTCTTCCTCCTGAGCTAACGCAGTCGAGCTTGAAGTTGGATATGCTGACACTCCTGGCAAGCCAGAGCAAGCATGCGGGCCCCGAAAGAGCAGGCATGTTAATCTGACTGGCTTGTCCAGGAGCAGGCGCCATGGTAGAGCGTGGGGCAGTTACCGCCACACCACGGCCCCGGCCAGCACCAGCAACACTCTCGGCAAGCCGAGGTATGCGGAATAACTGGCCGTCAGATCCAACCAGGGCCACCTTCTGAGCCATGAATTCTACTCCTGCGTGAGTAGAACCGTGGATCATGTTGCGTGTATTCCCCGCGAGGGGTGCACAGACATCAAAATCCATGGCCACGGCATCAGAAGGGGAACCCAGCAGATAATCCTCTTCTTCCTGGCCAGAAAGATTAGACTCCGGGTCAGCAAAGAGAGCTAACCCGGACTGGCCAGGAAAGGTGCCATAGGAGGTACTGGCACATGCGGCGTGCGGATACCCCTGGGCTGATAAGCAGCCAGCAGGTTCCAGCGACAACCATCCACGGACCACCGGCGCGGCAAGCCTGCTGCCAATGTCGTGGAATGCCCCCTCTAATGGGGCCACCTCTGAATCATCGAAAACCGGTAACGGCCTAAGGAAACTCGATTCAGAGGCGTGGATTATCTGCTCCGAAGCAGATGAAGAGGACAACAAAGGATTTGCTCCAGGAAGCATGCCACGGAGCAACTCTGGTACAAAATCCTTTATTGTCCTCTTCATCTCTCACAACATCTCACTACGGAAGGCCTCCATGTCCACTGAGGACGAGGCCTTCCTCTTACCCTTTTTACCTACAACCTCTCGTTTCATCTTCCTCTCCTCCTCCGCAACCTTGTCCTTCGCCTGTAAGCACAAAAACTCTTTCATTAGCTCCCCCCCCCACTGGTTACACACATCACAATTAAGTAATGGCCCACAGGGGCTACATTGAAAACACAGGTGGGGAATAAACTTCTCCTTCAAGAAGCGACCACAGGACGGGCAACCAGGTCTCTGAAACAGGACAGAAGACGAGGACATTGAGTATTTTAGTTAAGGTTAGAAACTCAAAACCAAAAATAAAAGAGAGGAAAAAATGATCATAAAGATCACTATCCATATGAGAAACCAGTGTTGGCAAAACTTTAATTGTTGATAAAGAGCAAGGAAGAAATTAAATCAATCCGAAACAAACATCCAGGTGTAAGGACGAATTGTATTCATATCCAGAACATCTAACTATGAAGGATAGATATTCAGACTACACAAACATCAGATACACAATGATAATAGTGGCAAATTTTAGTTTACATAATTATTATCACCTCATATCATTAACTAGAATACCTGTACTTGTATAGACAAACCATCCATCTGATGAACTGGAACACTCCACCAAGACTATGACCTCTTAACTCTCTCCACCTTAGGGGGAAGGAATTGGATCAAGAGGGCAAAGTGAGAAGACCTTCTTACGAGGCCTCCGAGTCACTGGACATAGACTTTTTGGTTAGCTAACCTAACAGTATCAGTAGGAAATGGAACCTTGGTGGAGAGAAAACAAACCCTCTGTTGATGTGATGTCCCATACATATCCAGACAGATACCTGTGGACATAAACACAAAGAGAGATTAGCATTATATAGCGCCATGTTGACATAAAACAACTATACTAGGCGCTTATCACGATAAACGTGAGTCCCGGAAACACATTACACCGGGAAAAACTCGCTAATTATAATAGAAGTCACCTGATGGATAGATCCTGGGCCCTCCTCTGGCGAAATAATCCTGTCTGCCATCTTAATCAGGGGTTATAAACTTCTATTAACACTCAAAAAGACTTTGAAATCACTTGAGAAAAGCTCTAGCACAAAAACATGTGTACACCCTCTGCCAATAAATTAGCAAAGAGGAAGTGCTAGTCTGCGCATGCGCGGTGGTGGGGCTGGCATCCGCCGGACTGCACTCTGACTCCCTGCCCAGTAGGGGAACCTAACTGTTTTTATTCTGAGTGTTTATTGAGTGAAAGCCGATATTTATCAATATCAAAGAGTATTAGGGAGGTAAGTATACTCTTGAAGTGAAAAAGAGGCGCCTCAAGGGACTGTGACGCTCACCTGGACCATTAGCATTTGAACTATTTGCATTTAAATACTAGAGGATGGATAATTTTTGGAAATTCCAAGATGGCCACCAACAAAAATTGACTAATCAAAATTCTCGTTTGATATGTTGAAACCTATCATTGTAGGAAGGTCCAAGATGGCTGCGTTCTAGTCCTTCCAGCCAAATAATGGTGGCAACAGCGCCCAGTCAAATTCGTTTCAAAATATTCAACAGTATCAGCATGTTTATTAAATAGTAGAGACATACAATTCGTACAGCGTGTCTGACTATTAAGAGTTAAAGACGGGCCTAATAGAATCATTTATGACGTACTGCTTAGCTGAGTATGACATCATATGATGCCAGATCATCGCTGGAGGTAACGCTGGAAAGGATAATTTTTTCATCCACGATATGTTATATTGATTTGAATCTGACATGTATCGCTCTGGTATGGTATTTTCTAGCACCAGAGCAACTAGAACTGCCATAAATTAGGTCTCTTTTAAATGGTTGCAGAAAATTTTCAGTAAATTCAAGATAGCCACCAAAAAATCAACCAATCAAAATTCTGAACAGAAGGTCAACAGGGTACCACAATAGAATCCTTCCAGCCAAATTTGCTTAAAATCTACCATGTGGTTTAGGAGGTACATGTAATGAATTTTGGGATAATTTTGGGAAAATCCAAGATGGCCACCAAAAAACTGACCAATCAAAATTCTCATTTGATATAGCGAAGCCAATCACGATAAGATCGTTCCACCTAAGTTTTGTTGAAATCAGGCCACTGATTAACGGGTAGCATTTTAAATGTTTCCGGAAAACTCCAAGCCTCCAAGTCAGCAAAAAGTTTCCCAATCAAAATTGTGAATAGAAGTTCTAGTGTACCACTGTTAAGCTGGTTTATTCAAGCTCCACAGAACTGGGATATTCATGAATATCCAAGCTTTTTTTGGCCTGGGTAGGATGCTTCCAGCCAAATTTGGTTAAAACGGTTAAGGATGACATACGTTTTAACACTTTCTGGTATGTTTTTCATAAAATTTAAGATTTTTGCCCATGAAATTGAGACCAATCAAAATTCTGAATAGATTTCCGGGAAATTTTCATAAAATCTAAGTTTTTCAGCCCAAAAAATTGTCTAATCAAAATTGTGAATAGAATTTCTAGCGTTTAGCACCATAGAATTCTTCTAGCCAAATTTGGTTGGAATCCATCAAGATGCTACGGCGGAGATACGTTTTGACAATTTTTGGTAAATTTTTCATAAAATCTAAGATTTTCACCCAAAAACTTTACAATCAAAATTTTGAATAGAAGTTCTGGAGCCTACGACCATATGATGCGTTGAGCCAAACTTGGCTAAAATCCGCCAATCGGTTTATGAGAAGATGCGTTTTAAGTTTTCCAGATAATTTTAGGAAAATCCAAGATGGCCGCCAAAAGAATTGACCAATAAAAATTCTCATTTGAAATGTTCAATACTACCGCCATAGGATTGCTCCACACCAGTTTCATTGAAACAAGCATTCTGTATGTATTGCTTTGCTATACATGTCCCCTACCTGGTGATATAAATCTTTAGCGATTGACAGTCAAAAACTCCATTAAAAATTGTTAGAAACAGCTGAAACACGAACTTGATCTGTAACTTCTCACAACATAGCAATAAACCAAGTTTCAGTTATATATGGTGAAGGAGAAGGAAAGTCTTGAAAGCTGATATGTTTGTATTTCATAAGTCGAAAGGGGACATAACTCCATAAAAAAATGACGCAAATGCCTTAAACTCGAACTTGGTCTGTAATTTCTCATAATAAGGTAATGGACCAATTCTCAGTTGAATATCTTGGAAGACTGCGAGAAAAATGGCGGAAAACTAATATTTTTCACATTTCATAAGTCGAAAGAGGGCATAACTCCATGAAAAATTTACAAAAATGTCTGAACCTCTAACTTACTCTGTAACTCCTTATACTAAAGCGATGTACGAATTTCCCCTTAAATCTCTTGAAGGATTGCGAAAAAAGTGCGGAAAGCTGATATTTTTCGCCGAAAGCGCCCATAACTCCATCAAAAATTTATGCATATGCTTGAAGCTCGAACTTGGTCTGTAACTTCCCATAACAAAGCAATGTAGCAGTTCTCCGTATAATATCTTGAAAGACTGCGAAAAAAGTGCGGAAAACTAATATTTTAGTCGAAAGGGGCATAACTCCATGAAAAATTGACGAAAATGTCTGAAACTCGAACTTGCTCTGTAACCTCTTATACTAAACCGATGTACCAATTTTTCCTTTAATATCTTGGAGTGTGAAAAAAAGTGCGGCAAGCTGATATTTTTCGTATTTCTTAAGTCGAAAGGGGGGCATAACTCCATCAGAAATTGACACATTCGCCTGAAACTCGAAATTGGTCTGTAACTTCTCATAACAAAGCAACCAATTCTGAGTTGAATACCTTGAAGGACTGCGGAAAACCAACTGCGACAGACGGACAGACAGATGGAGAGATGGAGTGCAAACCTATAGTACCCCCCCCCCCCCCCCCCCCCCCCGGTTTTACTGGTAGGGGACTAATAAGCACATTGATTATAAGGAGGCATAAAGTTTTAAAGGGTTCTAAATTTTTTTTAGAAAAATCCAGGATAGCCGCAGAAAAAATTGACTAATCAAAAATCTGAATAGCCAAATGTTGCTAAAAACCGCCAAGCTGTTTAGGAGATGCGCTTTAAAACAAAAGTTGATATGATGGCCGATGGATGGATTTCTAATTTTCCTTTTCTGATGAAACGTAGAACAAAACTATAAAACAGATAAAAAGTAGGACAAAGTACAATCAATGACACAAAAATAGGGAGAAGTAACAGCACTATAATGCCTGAACCAATTCAATTGTAAATAATGACTCTCCTGAAGTCTGCCAACAAAAACAAGGAACATCCATATAATCTGGAAGAAGATCTGGGTCAGAATGTACTGAAGATAAACCTTGTGCTTGTTTAACACATTTTTTTTACACATGTTCAAATCGATTTGAAACTTTGAGACTCTGGGCTGGTGCTGCCTATGGCAGCAACAGCTCCCAGTCAAATTACTTCAAAATAATCAACAGAATGTTTTATTCAAATGTAAATCATCAAAGACAGACAATTCATAAATTTAGTAACAGACTTCAATTTTCATGATGGAGCTTAGTGACCTCGTTTTGATTGCAGCATCCGCTACATTTTTGTAACATGTGACATATTTGATTACGTCGTCAGATACGTGGGTACTACATCATATCCCTGTTGTATATTGTAACTCGGATGTGTATTGGAGAACCACATGCACTGTGTTACAGTTGCAACAACAGGTGGTTTTAAATGCTGGATAAGTCAAACTGACCAAATGACCAAACAATGTGTGGACTGACTTATACTCAGGTACATGGCGATACTAAAAGGTCAGATCTCTCCTACTGCCTAGAATTGTCCGATTATGTGATTAAATCTGTGTGTTTAAAAATTATATAATCAAATAATCATGAATAATTTCTACTGCATAAATATTTCAAATCCTATCCTTTAATTACATTTTAATGAGATCTGTCACGAAAATTGGCATTGTGCTCAGTGAATGTATATGCAAGCCAAGAGAATCGAGCCAAGCATTCCGTCAATACATTAAAAAAAAAGTCTTGTCATTGATATGCTTTTTGGTGTTATGATTGGGTACCGCAATTTGCACCCTAATTGATTAATTGAGTAATCACGATTATTCTTAAATAATTGATCGGGAACACTCAAAGCAATAATCGCACAAGCCTACTACTGCCTACCATTAATACTGTATATCGTTGACCTTTTAATACAAAATTTGACCAACAGACAAACAATACAATCTGACATATACCGACTTATATGTACCTTAAATACTAGTACTTTGAGAGAAATGTTCAAGGACACTAAACTTCAAGTCTCATTGTAGGTAAATTCCAGATAGACTCACAGGTTGTTAAACACTTCCCTGTATGGTTTCTTTGGAATGGAGAACAAACGCTAAGATTGCAACACCTCTCAGCAACACAGCTCTAACAAACTCCCTGTTTTCTTTTTATTACTCCATACAGAATTTAGATTTTTTTTCATAACGCCGGATGGATATATGATTAGTTAATTAGCATCTAAATTAACCCTTTAATCCTCAAATTTATTTAAGAAAATTTAAATTTTCTCATGGAAAATGTCCATTTGCAGACCAACGGAAGACATTTAAAAAAATTTACCACTGGAATGACTGGCTCGGTTATCGAGCCAGTCATTCTAGTGGTAAATTTTCAAAAATAGTCTTCTTTTGATCTGCAAATGGACATTTCTCAAGACCACTGTAAAATCCATTTTGGCTGATATGAGTGTTAAAGGGTCAATGCCCTATGTATAAGCCTTTTCTCTCATCTATAAGTAGTTGCACTTATACTATTTACTCTACGCTTAATTTCACAAATTGAAAACATCAATTAATAAGGACACATGCGAACCACACACATGCATGCACACATGGTTGCACAGCCAAGTGGAGCTCTAGAATATTTAATTCAATTTACGCATACTTGTTTATCCACATTTTTCATATCAGTAATTTAACATTAAGTTTATCATTTTTGGCTACAACACTAACTCTTTCAAGAATATGGACCAGATATTACAAATTATTTATGCCGTAAGAGATACCAGCAGTCAAATTAGTTTCAAAATAGTAAACAGCTTACCTGTATTTTCATATTGAATTGGAGATACTAATTATTACCATCACCCAGCCATAAGGGGAAGAGGGTATTATGGTCGGGTCTGTCTGTGGGTATCTGTCTGCCTGTGTCCAGATATATATATACACATCTAAAAAACTACTGATCTGATTTGGATAAATCATGCAAGGGTATCCCCAAAGTTTGGCAATGATCCGGGTAAAAGTAATCGGATCCTGATCAGATTAAATACTGGATCGCTAGATATCACAGGCCCGATTTGGCTCAAATTTTAACGGAAAAGGAGATGATAAAAAAAATCTGGAAAATTAGAAAAAATTCGGAAAATTTGAAACCCTTTTTGCTGTGACAAAAATGGGAGGGCGAGGGTCTGTAATCTCTGATTGCTCTTGTTGTTTATAACTCTTTCACCAATGAATTCCCCATATCTCATTTTCAGGGCAATCATGCAATAAAACTGAAGAATGTTTTGAAATTAATGACTGGCAGCCAAAAATGGAGCTGCCTAAATAAGCAGCAATGGCTTCCAGTCCAATTAATTTCAAAATATTCAACAGAAGTTTTATATCGTAAAGAATATACTTTTTCAGGGATCTGTCAGTGAAAGGGTTATCATGTTATTGATAATTATAATCAGAGAGATGAAGCTTGACATTAAAATTTGCGCTCAGGCAATCTCAAATTTACATGTTTAAAATTTACTAACCAAGTTTAAGGCCAAATCTACCAGATTTACGCCAAACTATACACGTTTACACAAACTTCATAAACCTACGAATAAATAATTCATCATCGTCGTATTAATTACAATCTGACGAACTAATCGTGAATAAATAAACACTTACCATTAAATCAACTATAACATTATTATTTTTAAAAACATGATAAATACCGGTACACAAACTTTAATAAATATTTAACAACAAAAGACACTAGCTTCTTCATTTAAAATGCACACAATATATATTACCCTTTTCGTGTGTAGAAGTCAAGTGTCTGAATCAGATCATAGCTCCATGTGATTCAGGATCAACCATTTATGACTAAATTTGGTCACGGACATAAAGATATTCACTCGCTGAATGCCCATTTGCAGGCCAACAAAAGACTATTTTTGAAAATTTACCACTGGAATGGCTGGCTCGATTATCGAGCCAGCCATTCCAGTGGTAAATTTTCAAAAATAGTCATCTTTTATCCAACAAACGGGCATACCTCAAGACCACTTTTACAGGAGCGGTTTTGTCGGATTTGACATTATATAGTTAAGGTACATGTATGCTCTGTTTCACCTGTTTGCTGGCTGTCATGCAGTAATAAGGTCTACACAGGTGAGGTTGACTGATAATGTTGTAGATGATGCCCATCTCCCAGTGCCTACAACCTATTATCCTTCAGACAGATGGTATGCAGGGAGGGGGGTGGGTGATGGCGGTAGTGTGTACACTAGACTATACGTATTTATATACAAATAAACAGACAGTCCTCTGCTGTTTAACCCATTCACGGTGAATTGCCAGAAATGATAAATTCTTCATGACGTAGTGATTATTCTGTCGAATATTTTGAAAATAATTTGACTGGGAGCTGTTGCTGTCTATGGGTCTAATCAGATTAGATGTCTCCAGTCAAATTAGTTAAAAATTATTCAACAGATTTCCAGCGTAGACGTTTAGAAATTGTGACGCCGACATTTAAATTGTAAAGCTTTAAGCCGTGAAATAATTCAGTATTTCAATTTCAAGACATTTATACAGGACAGTTGTTGAATATTTTGAAACTAATTCAAATGGAATCCGTTGCTGCCATAGGCAGCAACAGCTCCCAGTCCAATTAGTTTCAAAATATTCAACAGAATATTGCTTTCATAATAAAGGATTGGTTTTTTTGGCATGTATGTTCAGAGAGTTCACTCTTAAACATACGAAAATAATTTTGTTGTATAATTCAAAACAAATTTGACTGGAATCCGTTATCTTCTGTGAGCAAGACGTACTGCTTCCAGACAAATTAATTTCAAATATTCAGCATCGTACCTGTATACTATTACTTTGAAATTGAAATACTATGATTTCGGGAATGGATGAGTTAACATATATCATCCTATATATTTTACATGATAATTACTACTTACATACTGTTACATACTGTCAACCACCTGCTTGCATAAGATCACCTCTTTTATGGGGCCAAAAGATGGCAGTTTTTTAACAGGTGTGTTCAAATTCCTATCCTGGAGAAAGCCACCTGTATTATGAGACCACCTGTCTTATGTGACTCACTCATTATGGCCTCCATAAGGTGATCACTTAAACCAGTAATGCTTAACCCTTTCATCGATGAATTCCCAGTATCTCATTTTCAAGGCAACCATACAAAAAAACTGTTGAATATTTTGAAGTCGATTTCAAAATATTCAACAGAATAAGTTTTATATCGTAAAGAATATACTTCTTCAGGGATTTGTCGCTGAAAGGGTTAAGCGGGCCAAAATCGGCTTCTGCACTGCATGGTCTTGAAAAATGTTCATTTACAGACCCAGAGAAAACTGTTTTTAAAATTTACAAATGGAGTGACTGGCTCAAATGGACATTTTCTATGAGAAAATTGAAATTTACTTGAACAAATTTGAGGGTTAAACGGTTAAGACAGTTTTTACTGTATATACCATAAATGTTGCATATTATTACATTAGCCCTGTAAGGGGAAGAGAGTGGTATCTGCCTGCCTGTCCGCCCGCCTGTCTGTCCATCCATCCGTCCATCCATCTGTGTGTCTGTGTCCAGAGCTGCATTTCACAAACTACTAATCCAATTGATCCAGCATAAGAAAACCATAAGAAGAAGAGTTCCTGACCAGTTGAACTATTAATTTGTAGCTGAGAATCCGCATCCAGGCATCCTGTATCCTGTACTCAGATGCTCTATAGTCTATACTGGTTGATGGCAGCAAGCGCATCACTATTTCCATGCAGACCGAGCAAAACTCTTGACTAATCTGTTGAAGGAGACAATCCAAATAAATTTGGAGGTAAACACACACATCCCATGCATTATTGACTTTCACACTCAAAGCCATAAGGCAAAGGAAATCATCCAAATGAATCAGGAATTGCTAGAAAGCAATCCCAAATGTAGAAACGGACTGCTTACACCACCAATGTTTGGCTACAGAAAGAATCACACTTTCTAAGACAGACCTGTCATGACCAAACTTGAGTTTCCCACCACTACGGGGTTCCAAGGAAAACCTTTTCAAAAACCTATCTATCTATTCGCCAGAAAACGTAGGTTTTTCTGTCACAAAATGGATAGTAAACGTGAATTCACTAACATTCACATGGGCCTAAAATACAGATGTTCGGTCAAGACATATTGTGACACACGCAATGTCATATACTTACTCACATGCACATAATGCCACTAACGGTTTGTGGAGGAAACCAAACGTGAATTCCACATATGGGCGGAAGAATATCGAAGGGATATTAAAAACACAAAGATACTCCCGTTGCTCAACATTTTAATTTGCCCAATCATAGTGGACAGAACGTGTCCTTTAAAATTATACATGTTCTTCCTCAACAAAAACCTATGTTGGAAAAGAACAAATGAAGTACGGGATATACCCCCCCCCCCACACGCCAGATCCCTTAGGGACCAACGATGTAGATTGGTGGTTCCAAAATCTGAGTTGTTTTTATACTAATCCGATTTGGCTCAAATTTTAACACAACGAAGGGCGTTGCTGTGCAAGACAATTCTCCAGGTTTGGTTATAATATAGCTAAAACAACCTGAATCCGGATCATATAAAATTCTGGATCTGTAAACTCAGAAACTACTTGTCTGATTTGGCTCAAATTTTAATACACGAAAGGGTGTAACCAATTACTAGGATTCCACAACTATGGGCATGAGCGGAACAAATCTGGAAACCAAAAAAAAAAATTGGGGGAAATCTGCAAAAAATCTGGATAATCTGATAAAATACACAAAATCCAAAATTTTTACAATGCGACAAAAATGGGTGGGCGAAGGTCTGTAATCTCATAAATCTTCATCTTGTTTAAAGCGATTTCAAAACACACAGAAATATACACCTCCTAATACATCCTTTGAGGATATGTTTATTAGAAATCAGCATTCAGATGGTTATTATCTCGCGTGTCATCTATAATTATCTGCTCAGCGGATAAATATAAAAAGCTGTGAAACTTGTTCCAGATGAGCATTCAAACACAATATTATACCCTCAAGGCGCTCGTTACGGGTATGATCGGCATGTCTAAGGTTATCAGCATAGACAGGTGGTAAACCATTTAAGCCTTGAATTTGTTCAAGAAAATTTCAAATTTTCCCAAGAAAATTTCAATTTGCAGACCAAGAGAAGACTATTTTTGAAAATTTACCATTGCAATGACTGGCTCGAAAACCGAGCCAGTCATTGCAGTGGTAAATTTTCAAAAAAGTCTTCTCCTTGTCTGCAAATTGACATTTCTCAAGCCCACCCTAGAAGCCGTTTTTGCCTGATATAATGGTTAAAGGGTTAACTCCGGTCAAATTTGTTCAATAAAATTTCAATTTTCTCACAGAAAATGTCCATTTGCAGGAGAAGATAATATTACTTTCGAAAATTTATCAGTCGAATGACTAGCTCGGTTATCGAATCAGTTAACCCCAGTGGTAAATTTTCTAAAATACTCTTCTCTTGGTCTGCCAATGGACAGTTCACAAGACCACTACAGAAGCTGTTTTGGCTGGCTTGAGTGTTACATGGTTACATGAAGGATTAGATTTCAAGATTCACACAGTTCCCATAAATATACATGTTAACACAGGTTTCATTTTGGAACCAATGATGCTGAAAGCTGTTGCTGTCTAAGACAGCAACAGCTTTCAGCAACACTGTTTCCAAAACGTACATCAGTCTTCCTTCAGCTGGCTCCTTAAGAATTGGATTGTTGACATCATAGTGATATGGGTCAAGACACTTTGGAAATATTAATATATAAGCACACCATAGGGCCCGGGTCCTTAAAATAACTGTCTGACTGTTATAAGCCGTCAGAGAATAATTTCAATGAGCAATAACTCTAGACATGCTGAATATTTTGAAAATGATTTGACTAAATGATTTTGGTGGCTAAATTATCCCATGGAATATGGAGTCTGCAGAAATTAAGCAGAGAGACAGTTCATATAGGTATTCGGACAGGGAATCGAACCCACAACCGACAAAAGTGCCAAGCATTCATACCCGTAGCCCACAAATGCTTCCACCACACCAATACTGCAAGACACAGTAAATATACCGTAGGTTGTTTTGTAAACTGTGACATGTATGTATTGATATCTGACCATAATCACTGTTTAACAGTTACTAGCCTCAAGGGAGGTAATTCTGTTGTGCGAAGAGATTTACATCTTTAACACTTAAAGGGGAACACAAGAAGGGTCACCATCATTTGCATAAAACATGCAGTTCTGTCGTAGAGCCCTTATTTAAGCTACTGTGTAAAACTTTCCTGCGACATTTACATATAAATCTGATTAAAATGGTGTTAAATAACGCTATGTTACTATAATTTTCTGCGAGTTAATTAAACCTATGACGTCATAGGTTGAATCCAATCCAACAAGAACCATGATAACAGCACTCTGAAGACAGGAGTACATGCATTTGGATGGTGATATCTCTATCGGTGATAATGCTATCAACATCATTTATATATGTACAGACTGAAGAGATTAAGATGTTTATCATACTATCGCAAATTCATGGAATATATTTGTTATTTTCATACATTAGTTGACGAACCTTAAGATGGCCATTTTCTAAGAAGATACCTGCCAATTAAATGAATATTACAATATCTCAAGAAGCTTTGAGGCTAGTATGAAAACATAAGTACCTACAGATGGACTGGATGTATGTACAAAGTACATAAACTCTCATATTAATGGATGAAACTTTAATAACATTATCTGCCGCAGTCCCAGTGAGAGTGTTGATTCATAAGTCACAATTATATTGATATGCCTATACTATCGCGTCATTCATTTATCTCAAGATCAAAACTTGATGTCAAAATCGGCACCATCAGAGAAATCAGACAAAGGACTGTTATTATATATTCTTCAACATTTCCGCAAATATAGTTTAGATACATATGTATTCCTAAAACCGCTGAAGAGAAACCCCCTTATAAAAACGCAATTTGCAATTTTATTTTGATAGCGTTGGATGACAGCGAGAAAAACGTTCAACTTATGATGTCATACGCCTCACCCGGGAATAGAGATTGAACTAATATTTAAATAACGAAGAAATATATTTCTAATTTGAGCACAGAGCTTACAATTATATTTTTGAAAACGTTATGGTCTGTAGATTCATTTTATACACAGTAGTATGGAAGGTCTGGAGTTTCCCGTTAACACACAAGCCGGCCAAAAACGCGTTTTGCAGTGGTCTTGATAAATGTCCATTTGCAGGCCAAGAGAAACCAATTTTTTTTAATTTACCACAGGAATGACTGGCCCATTTCACCATAGAACGGTTAAAATGTGAGGCTCATTGAAATTTCAACTTCCTATATCCCACATTATATCGCATAGCAACTGTGGGTGTTCCTTGTGGAGACTGTGCGTTGCTTTAAGCTGCTACTGTCTATATCTACAGTATAGCTCAGAAATAACCTAAAATATTTCCAAAACAAAATATTAACAAGGGCGCCGCAAATGGTGCATAATACTCCGCCATGATGACAAACCAATGAACGAGAGCTATCAGAAAATATTTATTTCTTCCTCAGCCCCATCAGACCAGTCATCCTTATGATGTTTCAAAGGGATCCGATAAACGGTAACAGCGTTATCATTTGGAAACCAATTTTCAAGATGACCACCAATGGCTGGTGGCCATCTTGGATTTCGGATCATTGTCGATTTTGATCGCTTTCTTCCTCAGACCTAGTCCAAACACTCTATGAAGTTTCAAAGCAATCCGATAAATGGTAACAGAGTTATCATCTGGAAACCAATTTTCAAAATGGCCACCAGTGGCTGGTGGCCATCTTGGATTTTGGATCATTGTCAATCTCGATAGGTTTCTTCCCCAGACGTAGTGCAACCACCCTATGAAGTATCAAATCGATCCGATAAACGGTAACAGAGTTATCATCCGGAAACCAATTTTCAAGGTGGCCACCTGTGGCTGGCAGCCATCTTGGATTTTGGATCATCATCGATTTCGATAGGTTTCTTCCGCAGACCTAGTTCAACCAACCACTCTATGATGTTTCAAAGCGATCCGATAAACGGTAATGGAGTTATCATCCAGAAACCAATTTTTAAGATGGCTACCGGTGGCTGGCAGCCATCTAGAATGTCGGATCATTGTCAATTTCGATAGGTTTCTTCCCCAGACCGAGTCCAACCACTCTATGAAGTTTCAAAGCGATCCGATAAACAGTAACAGAGTTATCATCCAGAAACCAATTTTCAAGATGGCCGCCTGTGGCTGGTGGCCATCTTGGATTTCGGAGCATCATCGATTTCGATAGGTTTCTTCTGCAGACCTAGTCCAACCATTCTATGAGGTTTCAAAGTGATCCGATAAACGGTAACAGAGTTATCATCCAGAAAACAATTTTCAAGATGACCACCGATGGCTGGCAGCCATTTTGGATTTCGGATCATTGTCGATTTCGATAGCTTTCTTCCCCAGTCCTAGTCCAACCACCCTATGAAGTGTCAATGCGATCCGACAAACGATAACGGAGTTATCATCTGGAAACCAATTTTCAAGATGACCACCGATGGCTGGTGGCCATCTTGGATTTCGGATCATCGTCGATTTCGATAGGTTTGTTCTCCAGGCCTAGTCCCACCACCCTATGAAGTGTCAATGCGATCCGACAAACGGCAACAGAGTTATAATCCGGAAACCAATTTTCAAGATGGCCGCCAGTGGCTGCCTGCCATCTTGAATTTCGGATCATCGTCGATTTTGATAGGTTTCTTTCCAAGACGTAGTCCAACCACCCTATGAAGTTTCAATGCGATCTGACAAACGGTAACAGAGTTATCATCCGGAACCCACTCTGCCGCCCGCCCGAACGGCTTCATTACATAATACTCTGCCAAAAAATAAAAATGTACTGTTGAGTATTTTGAACATAATTGAATTGGAATACATTGATAAGAAAGCAATGGCTACACTGTTGCCTAAGACAGCAATGTCTTACAATCCAATAATGTTCAAAATATTCAACCTGGACTATGTTTTTATATTGTAAAGATCGCAACTTATTTCTGAGATGTACTGTACATACACACTGCCACAAACAAATATTATTCAAACCGCATCCATCTGCAAAGATGTTCTCAATGCAATCCAGAAAAAACCCCAGTATGCAATACCAGCTGCGTATAAGCTGGACACAGCTGCAAATGTTAACCCTATAACAACCAGTCAGCACCCAAAAAATGCCTTCTACAGTGCTCTTGAGAAACGTTCATTTGCCGAAAAAGATTACTATTTTTTAAAAGGTAAACGACAGGTCTGGAATGACTGGCTTGATAATCGAGTCTTAGTCATTCACCTCGGTAAATGTTCACAAATAGTCATCTCTAGGTCTGCAAATGGACATTTTTAAAATAAGATAATAAAAAATTTTCTTGAGCAAATTAGAGAATAAAAGGGTTAAGAAAACATATTTTTAGTAAAGCAGGTTATGTCAATATTCATTGTAAATGTTGCATTACCATTTCCATGCAGAAATCCCATCATACTGGAAATATTTTGAAAACAATTTAATTTGAAGCTGTTGGTGAGAGCCGACATCTTCAAGGCAGCAGCAGCAGCAGTTGTTCCAGTCAAATTCATATAAAAATATTCAACAGATTAGTCTATATTTCATCATCATTTAAACCCTTTCACAGATGAATTCTCCATATTGGATTTTCAAGGAAATTGTTGAATATTTTGAAATTAATTTGACTGGAACTCATTGCTGCCCATAGGCAGCAATGGCTTCCAGTCAAATAAATGTCAAAATATTCAACAGAATACGTCTTATATTGAGTTGTAAAGAATATACTTTTTCTGGGATTTGTCTGTTAAAGAGTTAATACTTGTGCAGTCCCTCCACCCCACCCACCATACCCCACCCCAACTCATTGTGTCTAATTAAGGGTGTTAAAGATCACAAAGCCTGCATTAACCCTTGAACTTTCAAGTCGACCGAAATGGCTTTTAAAGGGGTCTTGAGAAATGTAAATTTGCAGACCCAGAGAAGACCATTTTTGAAAATTTATCAATGGAGTGGCTGACTCTAAAACCGAGCCAGTCATTCTAGTGACAAATTGTCAAATATAGTCTTAACATTTTGACATTTTTGTAGGTTAAATGGTTAACTGATAGCCACTCTAGCCCTACATGGGTCACCATGACCGTAAACATTGACAGTAACAAGAATAGAGTTGTTTGGATCCTGAAGCGCATTCCCTGAATAATACACATCAGGTCTGGTGAGGATTCTTTTCTACACACACATAAGCTGATGCACACACACACGCACTCACACACTTTCATCATTACAACATGGGATATTAACCATTGAGGTTGTTCAAGAAAAATTCTATTTTCTCATTAAAAATGTGCAGACAAAAAGAACCGACATTTTTGAAAATTTACCACTGGAATGACTGGCTCAGTTATCAAGCCAGCTATTCCAGTGGTAAATTTTCAAAAATAATCTTCTCTTGGTCTGCAAATGGACATTTCTCAAGACCATTCCAGAAGCTGTTTTTTGACTGATATAAGTGTTAAAGGGTTAAAATTAATCTAATGGTCAGTGTTCTGCAAACAAGTAAAGTATAAAGACTGTGCCTGCTGCATTTCTGCTGACTACATTTTCCATGGGGGTTTAACTCTTGATATACTGTATATTTTGAAAACAATTTGAGTGAAAGCTGTTGGTGGCTAAGCCACCGACAACTTTCAGTCAAATTGTTTTCAAAATATACAGCAGATCCAGTTATTGCTCATTAAAATTATTATCTGGTGGCTTGCAGCTGTCAGACAGTTAAGACTTGAAAATATGATTAATATGTCACTATCGTACCTGTATTAAAGAACTATCATATCGTCCCCGAAAACTTATATACTATAACCACCACCTTCCATTAACAAACCAGCTCTCACTATAACTGACCACATAGGATTTGCGCTCCCTAAAGTGATCCATCGATCCCTTGTTTGTGACAAGTGACTGACCGCTCATGCAAATCGTCTATCTATATGTCTAGACAAATATTAATACCTATATAATTAGATACTTGTACACAGGTAATAAAAATTGACTAGAATACAATTTGTATTGGATCAATATACAACCAAATCTGTTGTTAAATCCATAACACATAGTCAAGTCAGCCAAAAACCGTGTCTCAATCTACTACTGGTCTGGAGAAATGTCAATTTCCAGCTGACCGAGGAGACTATCTTTGAAAATTTACTATTGGAATGACTGGCTCGATATTACCTAAGCCAGCCATTCCAGTGATGACTTTTCAAAAATAATCTCTTGGCCATTTTTATGAAAAAATTAAAATTTCCGTGAACTTTAAATTTGGGGGTTAAATGGCTACCTTATTAACCCTTTCACTGATGAATTCCCAATAGCTCATTTTCAAGACAGATATACAGGAAAACTAATATTTTGAAAGTAATTTGATTGGAAGAGCAACCACTTCCAGTCAACTTCATTTCAAAATACTCAACAAAATAACTTTTATATCATAAAGAATTTACTTTTTCAGGGATTTATCGGTGAAAGGATTAAGCACAAACAAGTCGTTTATAGAGAGGTGATCTGATAACACAGGTGATTTGTTTAAGGATACGAGTTTACGGGACAAAAGATGGTGGTTCTTTAAGACAGGTAATTTTATGACCACCTGTCTTAAAAGAACCATCACCTTGTGGCCCGAAAAGGCAGCTGGTCTATTAGCATCTTTGAGATAAACTCTGTCATTCAACGAAGCCTTCAAACATACATGTATGCATGGTACTTTAAGGCTTTGTTAATTCCCTTTAACACTTATATCCGCTTCTGTAGTGGTCTTGAGAAAAGTCCATTTGCAGACCATGAGAAGACTATTTTTGAAAATTTACCACTGGAATGACTGGCTCGATAACCGAGCCAGTCATTTCAGTGATAAATTCTCAAAAATAGTCTTCTCTTGGTCTGCAAATGGAAATTTTCTAAGAAAAACTTGAAGTTTTCTTGATTAAATTTGAGTGTAAAAGGGTTAAAATGTATCGATTTCATAAAATTATAGTGGCTGGTTTAATTTGCTAATAACTTCCATCTGTGCAAGGTATGATCAATGACTTAAACATGATCGTTTATGAACATAATGATCGTTAAACAGTAAAATTTTATTAAAGCTCCATGACTTCCATTGACAATATCTCACAGAAACCCGTCAAAAACCTGATGTGATATAATAATTATGACGAAAAAATAAGGGTAGTCACATTTTTCTGGATTTTATATGTTCACAACACGACTTCGTCATTAACAAACCTCAGTGACTATAGTAGGCTTGTATGATTATTGCGTTGAGTGATCATGATCGATTATTAAAAAATAATCGTGATAATACTCGATTAATCAGCTTGGATACAAATTACCAAGACAACAACAAAAGAATATCAATGACGAAAATTGCAATGGTGTTTACAAAAGTCCATTTGCAGGGCAAGAGAAGACTATTTTTGAAAATGTATCACTGGAATGCCAGGCTCGATCCTCGAGCCAGGCATTCCAGTAATACATTTTCAAAAATAGTCTTCTCTTGCGCTGCAAATGGACATACATTCACTAAACAAAATGTCATTTTTCATGACCGATCGCATTAAAAAGTTATTGAAAGTTAGGTTTTGAAATATTTTATGCAATAGAAAATATTCACGATTATTCGGTTATTTAATTTTTAATCATATAAATTCACGATTTAAAACATAATCGCGATTTTCGATTTAATTACGTACTCGTGCAAGCCTACTCAATAGAAAAGGATTACTGAATAGTGCTAACAGTACAAGCTAACTATCTATCATTCTATTCACATTCAGATTACTGAGCCAGTCAGTCCAGTGGAAAATTTTCTAAAATAGTCTTCTTGTGGTCTGCAAATTTAGACATTTACAAGACCACTGCAGAAGGCGTTTTGGCAAGCTTGAGTGCTATAATGAGTTCATGATGCACAGACTTTATGAGGAAATAATTAATTTATTCAATATCACAAATGCATGTGCATGCACGCACATACACATGCACGCATGCATGTTTGTTAGCCATGCAAGCAAATACACATGTACGACCGACCACATACACCTATGACCGCATGCACACATGCATATACATGCATGGCTGCACGCGAGCATGCACACACACACACACACCCACGACCGCACACACGCATGCACTACCACACACCTACAACCGCATACACGCGCATGCACACACACACACATGGCCACATGCGAGCACGCACGCACACACACATACACAGAGGGACATACACATGTACGTACACACACAGCTACCTTATCCGTGATGACTGTGTTGAGCCATTTCTTAATCCTTGCAAGTAACCATGTCCCAGAAAGCAAAATATATCACATGTCATCATACTGTGACAGAGAGACAGACAGACAAACAAACAGACATCAGCTGCTCATTATTATTCCTCACTAAATGTTCTTCAATGGTTAGAGGACAAACGCAAGAGTTATAGCTACCAACTGACTATTGCTACAGGGCTGACAAGTGGGATTCCCATACGTTCTAAGAATAGTCCCAGATGCCTGGAGGAAACGAGTCTGGCATTACTGCATGCGTCCTCAGTATTGAACAAAAGAATGTACATTGTGTACCAAACTCTGTCTTAAACAGCCACCTAATTAACCACACAAGTCATTCGGTAAAGTTAAGCCAGGCCTCACGATACAAGTCTCTGGCTATAGGATATGACTTTTGGAACCGAAAGATGCTGGTCTTTCATGACAGATGATTGATGAGAGAACAATTGATGCTAAAAAAATGCAAATCTTTTGGTTCCAAATGTAAGGTGGTGATTCAAGGAGATTTGACTGTATTTCTAAGTGGTACCGTTGATGATCTTGTACACAACATACCACCTGAACTCAGGAACTCACACAGAGCATGTAAACAATATACCACCTTGTTAACACTTTCACTCACAAATCACGGGCAAAGTATATTCTTTATGACATAAAACTCATTTTGTTGAATGTTTTGAAATTAATTTGACCGGAAGCTGCAGTATGCATAGGGCAGCAACGACTTCCAGTTAAATTAATTTCAAAATATTCACCAGTTTTCCTGAGATAAGGGGAATTCAGAAGTGAAAGGGTTAACTCATAGACCCCATTCTGTATTATATAAAAAGGTTCTATTTATTGATAGCTAAGATTTTAAACAAACTTCTGTTGATAATCTCGAGGATCTAACGGATGACGGAGCAGCAATTTTCATTCGAATTCTTCTCAAATATTCATCACACTTTATATTAAATTAGTTTTTGAAAATACAAAATAAAATAGGCTTATTTTAACCCATTGAACCCTGAATTTGCAGAATATCACTTTCACTGTAACTATACAGTCAGGCAAACAATATTTTGAAACTAATTTGGTAGCCACAGTTTCCAGTCAGATAAGTTTGAAAAATATTCAACAGAATATTTATCTATGAATGAGTTTTTGGTTCTTTTTTTCAGGCTCAACTATCTAACCCCTAACCCTTTACTGGTCAAATTTAGTCAAGAAAATTTAAATATTTTCTTACTGAATGTCCATTTACAGGACAAGAGAATACAATTTTTTGAAGATTTACCACTGGAATGGCTGGCTCGATTATCGAGCCAGTCATTCCAGTGGTAATTTTTCAAGAATTGTATAATAAGCCAGTCATTCCAGTGATAAAGTTTTCAGAAATTGTTTTCTCTTGGCATGCAAATCGACATGCATTGACCAATCAAAATTTGTAATTTTCTTAAGGAGGGTGAAGGAAAAACAACATCAAGACGTACTACACAGTACAGACCACATATAAGCTAAAAAGTTTCCAAAACCAAAACAGAAACATGGTAGTTAACCGTTTAACCCTCATATCAGCCAAAACGTCTTCTGCCATGGTCTTGAGAAATGTCCATTTGCAGACCAAGAGAAGACTATTCCGCACATGCACGCCTGCATGAACGCGCACACACACACACACACACACACACACACACACACACACACACACAGAAAGATATTCAGGTTTTAGTAGGTAAATGGTGGTACATTCTTATGATGGCTGTCGGTCATGATTTACTTTTCAACCAAGCATAAAAAGGCCGAGCCAGTCATTTCTGTGGTAACTTTTAAAATACAGTCTTTTCTTGGTCTGCAAATGGACATTTTCTATGAGAAAATTTAAATTTTCTTGAACAAATTTGAGTGTTAAAGGGTTAAAGTTCATACCTCACAGTGTGCGGTAAACATTATATAATATATAGGAGTTTGGTTAATGATCTCTGTACACTGTTTTACTAATTACAGCAATGTTTTCCAATCCAATTATATTCAAAGTATTCAACAGAGCATGTAATCTTCCATCATTGTTCAAAATTGTATTAACAATTTGTTCAAGAACATTTCAATTTTCTCATAGAAAATGTACAATTGCTGGGGCGGACACGCTAGCCTTTTTATGCTTAGTTGAAAAGTAAATCATGACCAACAGCCATCATAAGAATGTACCACCATTTACCTACTAAAACCTGAATATCTTTCTGTGTGTGTGTGTGTGTGCGCGTGCGTGCGTGCGTGCATGTGCGGGTGTGTGCGGGATAAAAAGCTTAAAATTCCAAGCATTGTTTATGAGTGGCCTAGCTATTAGATCACCTGTATAGATATCATGAGATGAGGTTAGTTGTCCTTTAAGTTATTTCTGAGCTGTACAAAGTCAATAAAATGTGTATAATCATTTTCATTATTGTAAAACTGGTTTGTTTGTATGCGCATCCCCTTATCAGTAAACAATGCAATATTAATTATCCAATTTTGCTTTATTGCTAACAAACACTAAAAGCAACAATTATTGTACCTCATTACAATTACGAGTTGACGAAATGTCTATTAACCATTTAACACTAATATCAGTCAAAACGGCGTCTGCGTGGTCTTGAGAAATGTCCATTTGCAGACCAAAAGAAGGATATTTAAAAAAATTTACCACTGAAATATTCCAGTGCTAAATCAAAACTAGCCTTCTTCTTGGCCAAATTTGTTTTTTTTGTTAAAGCCAATGGATACTCTTCAATGAGCAAGTATTTTGACTTTCATGACCAAACTTGATTATTAACCGTTTAATCCTCGAATTTGTTCAAGAAAATTGGAATTTTCTCAGAAAATGCCTATTTTCCGACCAAGAGAAGAATACTTTTGAAAATTTACCACTGGAATGACTGGCTCGGTTATCGAGCCAGTCATTCCAGTTGTAAATTTTAACAAATAGTCTTCTCTTGGGCTGCAAAAACATTTCTTATGAAAACAATTGAAATTTAAAAAAAAACAAATTTGAGAGTTAAACGGCTAAAACGTACATTTATACCTCATGAACATTCCAAGTTGACAACATGTCTATTAAGTTGGGTTTTAAATTACTTAAGGTTTGTGAAATCTAAATTTACTGACTTTAAATGTTGCCTTATTTTACATAAATGTCAGCACGAACATTAGTCAAAAGCAAGCGTAAAATAGGCTATAAACAGAATAGATGTAATTTTATTACACGATGACAGTTGTTTTTCCTGATCTGTCAAGGATATGGCACACACTTATACACATACACGCACACGCCAACAAGAGTACTCAGGTGAACCCGTGAAAGCATGGATTCTCATTTGAGGTCCTTTTGATGGTACTTACACTTAAAATTCAACTTATGGGACCCCAAAAAGTAGTGATAGTGGGTCTCATGGGAAGCCTGAAAATCTTGTATGATTATTAACCCTTTAACACTCAAATCAGCCAAAAATGTCTTCTGTAGTGGTCTTGAGAAATAGTTATTTGCAGACCAAGAGAAAACTATTTTTGAAAATTTACCACTGGAATGACTGGTTCGATAATCATTACACTCATTCCAGTGGTAAATTTTTAAAAATAGTCTTTTCTCAGTCTGCAAATGAACATTTTCTATGTGATAATTTGAGTTTTCTTGAAAGGATTTGAGGGTTAAAGGGTTACATAATAATAATAATAATAATAATAATAATAATAATAATAATCAGTTAAAAGGTTTTTGCACAAAAATACTCACAATCTAGCAATTGGGAACTGTTAAACTACCCAATTTGTATCTCCCGCATACATCCGTGGATCATTCGTAGCGCTCCTCGAAAGCTCAACTGTCTTCATCCCAGCGTGCACACATCTCGCCCGGTTGAAATCCGGTATGTTAGAACGTGTTTACTAAATTAACTCAGGTGGAATAATTACAATACAATGCTAACAATCTCTTCTTCTTTTCTTGTAATACAAATGTTTGTTTTGTTTGTCCGCAATGTGGTTAAAGTTCTGTACACTTTTTACATATTTATACACCAACATTCCTCTGAGCTAGAAATCCCACAAACCTTCCTCCAGCGCCATAAGAAGGGCGAGAGAAGATGCTCCTCATTTTATGAGATAACCTGCAAGCCGAGTTTTTGCGGGGTTCCATTTGACATGCGTTAATTATCCTGAGTGAATCAATTCCTTGATGCCACTAATCTCCATTCGTAGATGCTTTTCACCAACATGATTTGTAGACTGAAGAGTGTCATATAAGGAATGATTGTCTGTGACACATTCGATCGGTAACCGTTGTGAATCTGGCTGACCATATGTGATTTCGGTGTATAATAGCTCTAGATATATTGCAGAGTCAACAGCATCGGTCAAGGCTAATGTTTCTGCTGCAATGGTGCTCCTAACGATGCGACGCATTTTCTTGGATTGCCATGTTATTGGTGAAAACTGCTTATTGTGTCCAACTAGCATAACTACATATACACCCTGACTCCCTCCGTCAGGCAGATTACCGCATGACACATTACTGTATATGACCAATTTCAACGATTCACTGTTACCAAGATGCTGAAGTTCTAGTTTTACATTGTCTGAATAACTTTATGAATTACTTTGTTCAGCTCAACAATGTCACTTAATTATCTTTGCATTTTTCCATGACGCTGTCAATGAGTACACGTCAAATATTACATTCGGTCTAGTTTGAGTAGTGACCCATAATATCTGTCCATATTCTCCAATTCATTTTCCTCTAATGGAGAATCTTTGTTTTTAAGACGAGACTTATTCAACGTAACTGGTTGAAGACATTTCAAGTAGGTTGCCTGATCTAAATATATGTTTCCAGATTCAGAAACGAGATTCGATCCGACATATTTGAATGTATCCGATGCCTCACGACGGACATTTAACAAAGTCCTAACCTGTTCTATGACACTGTTTTCAAATGACTCATCACCACCTCAAATAAAATCGTCTACATGACTTGCTAGCAAACCATTATTGTCATTTTTGTCTGACCAGAAAAACCCACCCGGATCGACTACAGATATCTTTGCTCCACATTGAATCATAACTTCATTAACCTTCTTGTACCAACAGAGCGACACATCCGCTAGACCATAAACACACTTCCTCAGTTGCCAAACCATTCCCTCTCTAACATGAGCTTCTTCAGGCGGCTTCAGATAAACATCCCTAGTCATTGGCTGACCTTGTAGAAATGCTGTTTTGATGTCCATTGATCATGCTATAATTGCAAGGACCATTCGCAATGTCTCTTTTGAAAACGTGGGCGAATCTTTATCTATTTTGTGACGATCTGAATCCTCAAATCCTCTGGCTACTAAATGCGCCTTCTGAATGTTTCCATTTGAAGATTCTTTCAAAGTACAAATTCCTCTGGTCGAGATGCATTTCTATCCAACATCCGGTACTTCTTCGTATACCTAAAACCCTACCCATTTTGCAAGTTTACCCGCTTTGGCACTATTAAAATTGTCAACAATAAATATACTTTCACTATCATTCACTGTCTCATCAGATACTACATATAATGGTATTAGTTTTACAAAATCAATTGATTGTTTATTACCTATTTTTGAATCGGGTTTAATGAATTCAACATTCCACCAATTACTAAGTTTTCCGGACGCCTTTCCCGCTCGTGAAATCACTAACTATATTCATCATGTTGTTTTCACCTACAAATTGAATGTGATCCCCTACTTTTGGCTTGATATGTTGTAAAACATTACCAGATGATTGTGCTGCGGGTTGTGCAGTCTTTTCAACATCTAAATTCTGGGTCAATTCAGTCATCTCATCATGTGTATTCTCAACAATACTATTATTATTGTCACTATTCCCAATATTATCATCATGATCGTCATCACTGTCATCAATACATATATTTCTATCTGAGCTATGATCTGATTTCTGACTATTATTATGCGAAGCTAAGTGTGTGTCATCGGTACTAGAATTCTCATGAGGAAGTTTACATTTATCAGAGTTTTCTAATGATAAGAGGCATTTATGCACCCTTACGTATGTTCCGCATTTCATGACTACTTTATCATCAAAAGGGTTTTGAATTCACATTTAACATTGTTCAAACTCAGTAATATAATCTGAAATAGTCATTTCATCAGTTTGGCGAAAATTTTAAAAGTTTCTGTATGTTTCATATTGACTGTCTTTTATAAAAGACTTATAGACTTATCTTTCTTAAAAACAGCATCCAATGCCGTTAACGCTAGCCTTGTAAACCATTGTCTGAATCTAAGTCGTCTGCTTTTATCTGTAACGTGGTCTCCTTGCTCGCCTGATCAACGATAAGGCAATCGCGAATGCTTGCTTTTTTGGAAACAAATCGGTGACAAATTTCCACATGTCAACTTCGTAGGATGTATCATTCGTGAATACCGACGGATTCGTGTAACTGCGGTGCGTGTCCCAATGATCTTCCAACGCTCTGCTACCAATTTTAAACTCACCAATTTGTATCTCCCGCGTACATCCCTGGATCAATCGTAGCGCTCCTCGAAAGCTCAACGTGATCACACCGTGCAAAATGGTGAACTGTCTTCATCCCAGCATGCACACATCTCGCCCGGACATCTGGTACATGTATGTTAGAATGTGTTTACTTAATTATCCCAGGTGGAATAATTACAACACAATACTAATACTCCTGGGACCACATAGTTCATAGAGCTCTGTGAGTCAGTGATACCATCTAATTTTAGCATTGAGTAGAAAAAGCAGCATGGAACACCCGATTGCAGTTTGAGACCCACAGATTTCAGCTTGGGAGTGACAGTTAGTCAATCCAGATTTCATGGTGTGCCGGGGTCTCTGGGACTTCCAGAATTTAGATGCCATGAGAAACACTGCTTGAAACGCATTAACCCTTTCATGATGAAAGCGACCAAAACCAGCCTTTCCATTTGTCTTGATGAATGCCCATCTGCAGGCCAAAGAGAAGCCTATTTTTGACAATTTACCACTGAAATGACTGGTTCGATACCAGAGTCAGTCATTTCAGTGGTAAATTCTCCAAAATCATCTTCTCTTGGTTTGTAAATGGACATTCAATAAGCAAATATTTTATACATTCTTTTCAAAATTTGGTTATTAAAGGGTTAAAGCTGACAAATTCATTTCCTGATCAGATTTGGATGAATTCCCTTGAAGAAGTGTGTAGGGAAAATATTCAACTGAAAATTCTACAATTCTGCAAGCAGAAAAAAATATTGCCAATTAGAATGTCAAAATCCAACTTTGATCATTAATCCTTTAACACTCTGGGCAGGCAAAACGTCTTCTGCAGTGCTCTTACAAAATGTCCCTTTGCAGACCAAACTATTTTTGAAAATTCACAACTGGAATGCCTGGCTTATTCTTCTTCTTCTTTTCGATCACTGGTATCACACATGGAGAGCCGTTCTCAAGATGAAAGAATGACTGGTTTGATAACCGAGTCAGGCATTCCAGTGGTACATTTAAAAAAAAAAAAGAGTCTTTTCTTGGCCTGCAAAGGGACAGTAAATTATATGAGATTGAAACTTCTTAAATGGCTATAAAGAAAAGCAAATTTCCTTTCTTACAAATTGAGGCAAACTGGATGAAGCCGAAGAGAGGGAGGGCGGGAGGGAGAGTGAGAGAAAGACTCTAGGGGGAGGGGAGGAGAGAGAGAAAGAGAGAGAGGGGGGGGGGGGTGAGAGACAGACAAAGAAACAGGACTAAATATAACACACCTCTTACTTCACCACAAATGAAGGTAACAAATTCCAACATTTCGGTACATCACATATGTATTAAGGGAGGGCGGGAGGGAGAGTGAGAGAAAGACTCTAGGGGGGGGGAGAGAGAGAGAGAGAGAGAGAGAGAGAGAGAGAGAGAGAGAGAGAGAGAGAGAGAGAGAGAGAGAGAGAGAGAGAGAGAGAGAGGGTGGAGAGACAGACAAAGAAACAGGAAAAATATAATACACCTCTTACTTCACCACAAATGAAGGTAACAAATTCCAACATTTCGGTACATCACATATGTATTAGAAATTTTGGTAGAGGCAATTAGTTGCCATAATAAAATCACATGTAACATCGCCCAATCAGATGAGATACAGACTTTGGCATACATGAACACTACCAGGTGAGCAGAAGTCTATATATATATATATATGACAAACACACTGCTTTTTAACCAAAAACAGTTTTTCATTAACGCTATAAACTTCAAATTTATTCAAGAAACTAAATTTTCGAATTAAATAAGGTCCATTTGCACACCAAGAGAAGATAATTTTTTAGAGCTTACCATTGCAATAACTGGCTCAACAATTGCACCAGTCATTCAAGTGATAACTCTTTAACAACAATCTTGTGGTATGCAAATCAAGATTATTTTTAAAATGAGAAAATTAAGATTTTCTTGAACAAATTTAATTATTTGAAAGGGTTAAAGAGTGGTGATTATAAAGCCAAATGTTTGTTTGAATGGACGAATCCACTTTTAGATTATAATGTCCCACCAATATCTAGCTAAACTCCGACAATGCTTTGTGCGTGTTGGAGTCGATTTAAAAACTTTGAATCCTGAATTCTCAGAATCCCAATTTCATGGTATAAACTATACAGCTATCCTGTTGAGTATTTTGACACTAATTTGACTACGGCAGTAACAGCGCCCAGACAAATTAGTTTCAAAATATTCAGCAGAATGTTGACTAAATAGTAAAGACATACAATTTGTAAAGCTGACAAATTATTCCAGTTTTATGATGGAGTATTTTTGTCAAGTATGATTGTGACATCAGCCTACAATGTACATGTGACATAAATGATTATGACATCATATGCTTGACTGACAGATCAGATTAATCCATTAAGTCAAACTAACACCTGATTTAAACCACCACGATCTTATAGCACATCTCAGATTCCCCCAGCCACCATCCACCCACATCACAGTCTCCCCACCCACCCTCCAACCACCACCCACACACTTCGCAGTCTCCCACCCACCCTCCAACCACCACCCACACACTTCGCAGTCTCCCACCCACCCCCAACCACCAGCCACCCACCTCCCAGTCTCCCACCCACCACAACACCAATAGACTAAAAAAAGACAAATTTGTCCAATACATGCTGAAAGCTGCTGTTGTTGTGTTTCAGATTTTTACCCAAAAATTGAAAAAGAAAGAAAATTATAAAGAAAGTTTTCAAGAACACGCGCAGAAACATCCAACAAAGTTTGGAGAATATAGCTACAGTAGAACAAGATTTATTGAAAAGTTGCTAAAAGTGTTCATTTTGAAAACAATGTTGCTCACTGTTGGACTTTAGCTTTTGACCACAAAATTGGAATACACCTTTGTGATCTCATGGGCAAGCTTCCACAAGTTTGTAGAAGATCACTCCAGTATAACCAGATTGAAAAATGCCTTAACTCTTTAACCCTCAAATTTTTTCAGGAAAATTTCAATTTTGTCATAGAAAATTTCCATTTGCAGACCAAGACGACTATTTTTGGAAATTTACCACTGGAATGACTGGCTCGGTTATCGAGCCAGTCATTTCAGTGCTAAATTTTCAAAAAAGGTCATCTGCTATGAATGTTAAAGGGTTAAGTACAAGTACAAGAACAAGAAGCACTTAGTGGTCTCATTAACTCATGATTCTTGGTAAAAAAAAATTCAGTGGTCACTATGTAGATAAACTATATTTGATACAATCTGTTAACCAGATGAATGAGCACTAAGCTCTTCAACAGGTCAGCTGGGCTAACCCTTTAATGGTCAAGATTGGTCAAGAAAATATTTTGCTTAGTGAATGTCCATTTGCTGGACAACAGAAGACTATTTTTGAAATTTTACCACTGGACTGACTGGCTCGCTTATCGAGCCAGTCATTCCAGTGATAAATTTTCAAAAATTGTCTTCTCTTGTCCAGCAAATGTACATTCCTCGAGACCACTGTAGAGGGTGGTTTTGGTTGGCTTGACAAACAAAGGGTTAAAGACAGCTGTAGATTTAATCATGAGGAAGTGCTTATAGGTCAATGGATACCAGATGTGAGCATTTGCTCAGTGCACTCTTTTCTAATTATTCCAGCAGGATATCTCCAAGTGCATGGTCAATGGTCTATATACACATGAACAGATGCTATATAAACTCCAGGCAACACAAATACAACATCTTACACTACACCCCAAGATTGTGATTTTTGAACAAATGTGCACATTGTATGTTGTCCCTCATGGGTGTAGGAAGATAAGGTACATGCACTTAGATCTGGGGTGCTGAAGTGTGGGTCCAGCCAAAAACCTAGGGGAGGGGGGCTATGGGGAGACACTATGGGCGAGGCAAAACCTAGGGAGGCTATCATCCCCTTGCCCTCCCCGTTCCCACACCTATGTCCTTGTCTGTTTTCAACATCACCTAGGCACACCACCATAACTTGATCCACCACCTTTAAACATCAATACATCGAAATACTTTGATTTAAAAAAACCCATCATAAACTTTCAAATTCTGACCAATAATTTCGGACACGTGACTTGATGTGGCTCTCTAATTGGCTAATCATGGCAGGCTACAGCTGGGCTGTGCGTAAATTGTGTTCAAGCCAGTATGACAGGCAACAAGACTACAGACAATTATGACTGAACATGCACTCAGGCTGATTGACCTATGATGTAATTCAACTAGAGACAACTGCCTGTCCACTCTGACTTGAATTGATTATCCACAATGAATTGTTGAGTTGTGTCTGGTCAGGAATCTTTGGATTGTCATGGTCAGGGCGTAACCTTTTCACTGATAAATTGCCCGTATCTCAATTTGGGGCCAAACAAACATGAAAGCTGTTGAATATTTTGAAACTAATATGACTGGAAGCCATTGCTGCCATAGGCAGCAACGACTTCCCGTCATATTAATTTCAAGGTATCCAACAGAATATGCTGTAAATCTGAAATAATTGTCTTTTTCAGGGATTTGTCGGTGAATGGGTTAAGAGGCAGTCCATAATAGAGGGAGCTGATTTATAACAAAGATCGAAATGTCCGTCAAAAAATTGTATGAACTGCTGTATTTCGCGACGAATTTACGATTTAAGAAACATGCATTCTGTTGAATATTTTGAAACTAATTTGACTGGGAAATGTTTGTTTAGTCAAATTAGTTTCAGAATATTCAACAGCTTACATGTATAGTTACATCTCCATGTCCTGGCAATGCCCTATATGATGTCACAGCACACGTCACAATTAAATACCACATCACAACTGACCCTTACGCTCGCCCTATTAGCGTAATCACATTTATAACGGTACTGTCATTCTGTATAAAATACAACTCAATGGACAGACACCCGAGTGTCCGAACTGGACTTTGCAGACATTACCACGTCACACA
This sequence comes from Chaetoderma sp. LZ-2023a, assembly GCA_034401795.1. Classification (NCBI taxonomy): domain Eukaryota; kingdom Metazoa; phylum Mollusca; class Caudofoveata; order Chaetodermatida; family Chaetodermatidae; genus Chaetoderma; species Chaetoderma sp. LZ-2023a. The sequence continues at coordinate 177,683,043 of CM067373.1, read as the reverse complement.
TCTAAAACACGGATTTTGGATGTGCAATTATTGCAACATAAGCTTCACACGGCTTGAAGAAACCTGCAAGCATTTTTACGAGCAGCACCACATCAGAAGAGAAGAGTTTTACAAACTAGTAAACGTCAATAGGAAAACAAGAGTAATACCTGTACAGGATTGCCTACGGCCAAGAGTGCCGCCACCAACGCCCACAACACCACAACACCTCAGCGACAACATAGAATCGCAACCGTCCACCTCACGTGACACTGAAGATTCTATAACACTAACCACACAAGAAGTAGAAACACAGCCACAACCAAGGGTGGAGACTTGTGAATCCCAAACAGAGACACAAGTCATCAAACACCTACCCAAAGGAGTACAAGTCTCAAACGAGCAGGACGTGGGAACTTTTAGACATCCTGCTTGAACCAGGACTAACAGAAACCATAACCTTCGTCTTCGCCGAGAAGATAGTCCCAGCACACTATCTCACCGATTGGGGCACAGACCCGTAAGGTAAACCACTTAAACTTACTGATTAGACTACTCAAATCACGGAAAAAAACATACCTGTGAGCACCATAGAATGAATATTTCTCTGATGAGTAAAACCAAACAAAGTACGAAATGCCAAGAAATCTATCAGGCATCTACAAACCACAGAAGCCTATGCCTATAAACTCTCGCGTTTATTAGCATGCCCAAATAGGGCCCAGAAAACCCAATCAAATCCACAAAGATTCCACTTTAAAATGGACAATGTTGCCCAAAACCAAAACAAATTGTTAGAAAAAACTACACAAAACCTTATAACGGTTACACGTTAAAAGATTTCCGGTTACACCTATCTAATAAAACCAGTTACAACCAAAGGACAATCAAGAACTTTGATGGTTACAGGAATCTGTACCCTTTAACTGTTACACAAAACCAACAATCATCCTTTTTCTGGTTACAAAAACACAATTAACGGTTATAAAAATAAAAATCTGGTTACAAATGGTTACCTGTAAGCAGATTTCTTTAACCGATTACACAAGCAGGGAAAGTGTAACTGGCCAACAGAGTTTAAAAGCAAGTGCCAAATTAGGTACTGGCATTCAGATTTCAATCCAACCTGATCATGAGCATCAGAAATAGAAAGCAGCCAAGACTGGTCTTAAAATTACATATTGTATAGCTATCACAAAAATCAGATTCTGCGAATTTAGCGTTCAAAGTTTCAAATCGAGTTCAACATGTGCAAAAAAGTTGGTGGAGCTTAGCCAGAAAGTCCCAGAATCTTAATTTCAAGGTATTTACTATGCATGCAGGTAAGCTGTTGAAATAGTTTGATATCAACTTGATTGCCTATGCCAGCAACAGCTCCCAGTTAAATCAGTGTCAAAAAGTTCAACAGAATGTGTAACAAATTTTAAGTTCATCAACAACATACAATTTGTGACAGACTTTTCGATTTTTGTGACACAGCTACATAAAAGTTGAAAGCAATACAAACTAGATGATATAAATCGAATAATCCCCCGTAACGGCAGCCATGTTCGTGGGATGACATAATCCCACTGATTTGGATAGACATATGGATGGATACACAATGTTCCCATGAATTTTCGTCACAATACTCCAAGAAAAAATAAAGTTATTGAACGAAAACCCAAAATTTGCACGGACGGACGGACACAAATTCAGAGACAAAGGGATGGATGGACGGAGGGATGTGCTGACTGACCAACAAAATAATGTACATTTCTCTAGTACCAATGTTCCCATGAAGTTTCCTCACAATACTCCAAGCAAAGATAAAGTTATTGTACGAAAGCCCAAAATTTGCACGGATGGACGGACACAAATTCAGAGACAAAGGGATGGATGGACGGAGGGACAGGCTGATTGACCTTCAAACTAAGGTGCATTTCCCTACTACCCTACTACCATAGCCAACCTTCCCATGAAGTGTTGTCACAATATTCCAAGCAAAGTTTTAAGACTATACTAGAAAGTGGTAGACAGGTAAAAGACAAACCGATGAACTAAAATCCAATAAGGTTGTCATACATCTGAAAACACCTGGAAAAAATAGCTTTCATGTTTATCAGAGCTGACTTGAACATCCATTTCTATGTGATTCATCATCTTGGTGAGGTGTCATAATAGCACACACTGAAACATTAACTCTTGAACCAATGAATCCCTGAAAAAGTAAATTCTTTACGATATAAAACTTATTCTGTTAAACACTTTGAAATGAATTTGACTAGAAGCCATTGCTGCAACTGCTTCCAGTCAAATTAATTTCAAAATACTCAACAGTTTTCCTGTATGGTTGCCTTGAAAATAAGATAAGGGGGAGTTCAGCAGTGAAAGGGTTAACCATTTAACCCTCATATTTGTTCAAGAAAATTCAGCTTTTCTGATTGAAACTCTTCATTTGCGGACCAAGAGATTATTTTTGAAATTCTATCATGCATTGGTCATCAAGCACTCCAGTCGTAATATGTAAATTTTCATAAATAATCATCTCTTGGTCTGCAGATGGACATTTCTCAAGATCACTGCAGATGCCATTTTGGGCTACCTTGAGTCCTTAATGGAAAAAGTAGAAATGCGAGTAGAAGGTTGAAGTGGATCTGACAAATTTCCGTATCTACTGCATTGTCACATTGAATTACATGTTTGTAGAGCTTAAATACAGTAGTTATTGTTAGCTACCATGTTTAACCCTTTAATGGTCAAATTGGCCAAATCCGGCCTTTGCACCGGTCCTCAGAAATGTACATTTGCCGGCCAACAGAAGACTATTTTTGAAAATTTACCACTGGAATGCCTGGCTCAATAACCGAGCCAGTCATTTCATTGGTAAGTTTTCAAAAATAGTCTTCTCATGGCCTGCATACGGACATTCAGTATGTAAATATTTCCATTTCTTGACCAAATTTGACCATTATATGGTTAATACGCATTCTGTTGGCAGGATTAATGAGAAAACAGGCCTACATGTATATGCAATCTTGAGAAATGTTCAATCAGAAGACAAAAGAACTGTTTTCGAAATTAAACCAATCATTCCAGTCTTCTCTTGGACAGCAAATGCACATTTCTCAAGATCAAGTTGCACAGGCCTCCTGATTAACCCTTTAGCGACGAAATTTGTTCATGAAAATTAAAATATTTGCCTTTTGAACGTCCATTTTTGAAAATTTACGACTGGAATGACTGGCCCGGTTATCGGGCCAGTCATTCCAGTTGTAAATTTTCAAAATTAGTCTTCTCTTGGTCTGCAAATGGGCATTCCTGTAGACCACTAAGGAGGCTGGTGGTTTTGGCCAGTATCTTCACAAAAGGATTAAATTTACAGAGATCTTTAACCATTTATTAGTCAAGCCAATCAAAACCAGCTTCTACAGTGGTCTTGAGGAATGTCCTTTGGCTGGCAATGTGAAGACGATTTTTGACAATTTTCCACTGGAATGACTGGCTTGCTTATCGAGCCAGTTATTCCTGCGACAAACTGTCAAAAACCGTCTTCTCTTGGCTAGCAAATGGATATTCAGTAAGCAAAAAGCTTGATTTTCTTGACATGCTCAAGGTGGCCCAGAACATTTTTTGCATTTTGACCATATTTCAATTTTCTTGCTGAATCTTTGACGATTAACGTAATAAATGTATCTTGTTGGTTTGTTGGAAAGATTTGAGAGCTTCAAACTAGAATTCCTAAACATGGCAGGATAGTACAGAATTCAATTAATTGTATATTTATAGGACAAACGGTTATAAGAATGGAATCAGTACAAAGGTAATACGTAGTGTATTTAGGTATTTTTCTCATGACAAGCTGCAAGGAAAATCGGGTTCAGAACTACGGAGGGATCCATTTTTTAGCTACGCCCCACTCATTTCTAGCTAAACTCCACCCACATCATTTTGTGCGTTGGAATCAACTTATATATGTTGAAACCGGAATTCACAGAATCGAAGCTTTTGAATATTTTGAAACTAATTTGACTGGGGGCTGTTGCTGCCGTAACAGCTATTAACCAAATTAGTTTTAAAATATTCAAAAGAATGTTAATTAACCATTTAACACTCATATCAGCAAAAAATGGCTTCTGCAGTGATCTTGAGAAATGTCCATTTGGAGACCAAGACTATTTTAGAAAATTTACCACTGAAATAACTGGCTTGATAACTCTTGGCTCGATAATGGCTCAAGAGCCAGTCATTCCAGTGGTAAATTTTCAAAAAGTCTTCTCTTGTTCTGCAAATGGACATTTTCTACATGTATGAGAAAATTGAAATTTTCTTAAATAAATTTGAGGGTTAACTGTCTGACTGCTGAGTTTTTGCAGACGACATATTCCAAGGGTTATACCGCTAGACCTGCTAAATATTTTGAAAACAATTTGACTGAAAGTTGTTGGTGCCTAAGGCACCAACAAGTTTCAGTCAAATTGTTTTCAAAATATTCAGCAGGTTCAGAGTTATTACCCATTGAAATTATTGTCTGGTGGCTTCCAGCAGCGAGACAGTTAAAGGGTTAAATTGTAAAATTAACAAACAAAACAATTCGTACACTGGTGACTGACTGATTGTCATGACAGAGCTCAGCCTACATGATTATGATGGTGATAGTAGCTAACTAGGTACAAATGTATACACCTGTGCAAAAGTTAAGCACCAGCAAAAACAATAGAACGTAGAAACATGATGGTACAACTAGGCTGCCATACTTTTTGTCCCCGCGTTAGCTGACATAATTCCAAGTACGAAATGCACATGCATGCATGACTTCACGCCGCTTGATGTCCGTGCGTGGCGGGAAACAGCACACTTGTTCAGTTATGTAAAAGTCCAGTTTGAGGTGTAGAACATTACATACAGATTTAGGCGACAAGATTAGGAATTTTGTGTTCATGACCGTGGTTTATTTGTACAGAGAGAATTAGCTCTTGATTGTGAACCGCTATGGCAAGACGAAGGTTAAGTGATCGTGTGAAATGGCAAATCATAGGTATGCATACCACTGGTATGTCATGCAGAGAGATTGGCAGACAGCTGAACATTAACCATACTGTAATCAGTCGTTTGATTGCAAAACATGGGCAAACTAACGAGGTGAAGGACAGGCCTAGATCTGGAAGACCGAAGAAGACTACTGCCCGTGATGATCGAGCCCTAGTACGCCTTGTTAGGAGATCTCCATTCACCAACAGCAGAGTGCTCAGCCAGCAATGGGAAACGCGCAATAGAGTGTCAATGTCTACCGTCAAAAGGAGACTGTATGCTGCTGGCATGAAAGCTAGGAGACCTGTCAGACGTCCTCTCCTCACTGCACACCACAAAGAGGAGCGTCTGAGGTGGTGCAACGAAAGAAGACACTGGAACATGAGATCCTGGAGACGGGTACACTGGTCCGATGAAAGTCGGTTCCTGCTTCATGCCACAGATGGTCGAACTCGTGTATGGAGGTCCAGACGCACGGCGTATGACCAACGTAACATCATGGAAGAAGTTCCATTTGGTGGAGGTTCCGTTATGATATGGGGGTGCATCTCATTTGATTGTAAGCTGGATCTGTTGACTGTACCTGGAACACTAAATGGACAAAGATATCAAGATTCCATACTGGATAGAGTTGTGGTCCCTCATTTTGTAAATCATGCACCTGGAACCCACCCTATATTCATGGATGACAACGCCCGACCACATCGTGCTAGAGCTGTGCATTAATACCTCCGCCAGAATGCCATCGAAACCCTATCATGGCCAGCAAGGAGCCCTGACATGAACCCTATTGAGCATATCTGGGACATTCTGGGAAACATGGTGAGAAGAAGGGATCCTCCTGTGCAGAACCTACAGGAATTAACGGACGCACTCCATCTTGAATGGCAACGAATACCACAATGGCGTATCAGTTGGTTGGTGACCAGCATGAGACGTCGTGTCCAGGCCGTCATCCAGGCACAAGGTGGATATACCCGGTATTAATAATGACAGTCTCAAACTCGTGCACAGATGTTAAACTTCGTTTTCAGACACCATTAATGACAATCTAGCCACGTGTGTCAACTGTAGGGCAATAGTTGTCACTTGTGTCAACGTAACCATATTCAGGCCTCGTTTTCAAGTTCAAACAAAAACATACAGTGTTTCCCCACCATCATAATCAGCATTCCTCTAGTTGGATTATTACCTCTTGCACTAAGATGGATGGGTACATAAATGTTTATGCTATTGCTTTCTTCATAGCACATGAATATACCCTCGCATGTGCGTAAAAATAGGGTGGTGCTTAACTTTTTCACAGGTGTATATGTAATGGAGTAACACAGTTTTAGCTATGCCACGCCCATCTCTAGCTAAGCTCCACCCACGCTTTGCCCCTGTTGGGATCAACACTTCGCTGCGCTCTCTGAATCTCAATTTCCAGAAAACTATATAAACTAAGCCATGTGTAAGCTGTTGAATATTTTGAAACTAATTTGACTGGGTGGTGTTGCTACAATAACAGCACCAGCGCCCCGTAAAATTAGTTTCAAAATATTCAACAGCATGTTTATTACATAGTAAAGACATACAGCAATGCTTAGTCCGTCATCAATTAAGCATTCGCAGCGAACTAAACTACGTCATTAATGATGTAATTGATCATGATGTCACCCTATACATCACATAGTTGATTATCACGTCATATGACTGACTGAGAAACTGGAATAGTCAATTGATAATGATGCCAGAGACTTGAGTGATCTGACTCCTTTTTTGCCTTACCTGTAGGTAATCTGAACATTGCCAATCCTTCTGTGTCTGTTGTGCTCCATGCCCGGTTTCCCTCTCCTGCTCTTCTGTCAGCGTCATATCGTCAAGCGCAGATCACATGATAATGAACACTGTCATCTCTCAGCATCCTCACGACTGCTATTTGCAGTAGATACTGTCAAAAAAATATTTCTTATTATTGGTTGTTTTGCTGGAAACTTAATGGTCAAGCTGGCCAAAACCGGCGTCTAGTGGTCTTGAGGAATGGCCATTCGCAGGCCAAGAAATTATTTTTTTTAATTTACCACCGTAATGTCTGGCTCGATAACCTCTCTTGACTTGCCAATGGACATTCAATAAGCAAATATTTTGATTTTCTTGAACAAATTTGACCATTGACTCTTTAATCCTCTAATCTGTTCAAGAAAATTTCAATTTTCTCATAGTAAATGTCCATCTGCAGACCAGGAGAAGAGTATTTTTTGAAAATTTACCACTGGAATGACTGGCTCGGTTATCGAGCCAGTCATTCCCGTGGTAAATTTTCAAAAATAGTCTTCTCTTGGTCTGCAAATGGACATTTCTCAAGACCAGTGCTGAAGTCATTTTTGGCTGATATGAATGTTAAAGGGTTAATTTAGCACGCCAATTAGATTTGTCTACACACCACCATTCTGCCCTCAAACAAAATACTACATGTAGCAACACATACAGCTCTTGCGGCTCAAAACATTAAATTCATAACGTGTAAATTACAAAAAAACATGGATTTCCAGACTGCGGATCTGATCTGAATTAAAAACCTTAATCCGGCTTGGATCAAATTCTCGATCAATGGATATCTTGGAAACTGCAGGCACTGGTCTGATTTAGCTCAAATTTTAACACAAGAAAATGTGTACAATACAATTGTATTCTACATCTTTGGGCGTGGTCCACAAAAAAAACCCCAGTAAAATAAAAATCTGGAAAATCCCAAGCGATCTTTAATGCTTTCACAGAAAAAATCCATTTAACGGAATTTCAAGAAATCTGATTATTTTGAAACTTTGTTCATTCGTTCGTTCCTTTAGTTTGTTTTACTGGCTGCTTACACCTGCGTGTATTTGTGCCATGTCTATCTTTGAGGCGCTTCCCAGGGATGCGAAGATGAAAGCAAAACTAAAATAATCAAAACGTAAGATGTTGTTAGGGGTGTATGCGCTGCTTGTTGCTGCCTAATGAGCTGTTGTTGGTGCGTGTAAGTGTTGTACACCGTCTAAAGGAGGGGTGGGTGGGGGAATTAATTTATTTCTCTATGGGGTGGGATGGGGATGGAAGTTTATGAAATTAAATCCAGAAACAGAAATTAGGCAAAAACCTTTGAAATAAAAAATATTAAGAGACGAAACTGAAAGTTAATGCTATCAAAGAAAAGTAAATAACTTAAAGGACAATTCCGGGATGATAAAAAGTGTGCTTTATTTGAAAGATTATTACATGTTTAATGAAATTGCATCAGAATAATAACCAGATAGAAATAGCATAACCAACTATCGCTAGATAAAGTTGGTAAAATTGGCAATTTTTCGCTCATAGGGGTGCTGCCATTTTATCGCGTCTAGCGACGTCAACCCCGCATCACGGCTATTGCTATGACTGGAGGAGCGAGGCTAAGGAAGCATACGTAAATGATAATAGCAAATGAACCGCTGAAGCGATTGCAATGATTCTAGGATCTCTAAATAGGTGCCGACCTCGGGATTAATATGATATAATGGATGTTAATATCGGGCAAGAGGTTCAAAAGACTGGAATATAAAAAAAAAATTATTCATCTAAGATTTGATCTGAGAATATGTTATCCTTTATTTGGTAAAATTCAGCGTGAGATAATTTTTGTCTCGCAGACTCTATCTTTGCGTATTGTCATTAAAATGGAGTGTGCTTAAAGCTGAAAGAAATGGGTATTTGCCTGACCAATTATAATTTTGCTCACATGAATATTGCCAGCGATATCACCAAATAAATTAACATTTTGACATAAAATCTGGGAATTTTCATCACCGAACAGAATTTCCCGGCAAGCTGTAGGAATTTTAATAATTCAGATATTTTGATGAAATTTTTCCCATTATATGATAACATTGTAAAGTTTCGGCACAGCAAATTCTGTCATTGTAGCTGTAATACTCATTCTGATATGGGATTACAGTATATGGATAGAGCGCATCCTGAAATTTTTGTTTGAAATTTTGCTGGCTTAGTTTTTCCCGCAGAGTGTATCTTTTGAACCACTAGGCCGATTCTAACATTCCTAGTATTGGATAAATCTTCGAATTTGCAGCTACAGGTAGGTATCAGAATCATTACAAACGGTTCTGTGGTTACGGCAATATTATCATATCATATGTTTTCTTGGAATATATATTTACACTGCCTGTGACACAAGCCATAACGGTATCTTGAGTCGGCCAAGTAATTTGACAATGCGCACATGTCAAGTGTGCCACTTCATTTAACCCTTATCGCATGGTGTAAAATGCATAATAGCCTACTTACAGAGATAGTGCCGGGGTACATTTGAAATTTTTTTTTTTGCTGAAACGTGTTGCTGCCGTGCACAGCAATCACTTACAGCAGCATTGTTACCAAAATGAACACATTCTGATAGGATAGAGAAAATGGAATCTATGCTTCAGCGGTCTAGGGGTAATGATTCCCCACTGACTTCGGATACTAGAATTACGTGAAAAACTTACTAGCTTAACTGGACAATATCCTAACGCGATTACAAATTAGCTCAGGTTAGGGCTCTATGCATATACATATTTACTGTACAGCCTTCATGATCGGCAAAGATAGCGTTGGTGCAGGGATGATGTCAGGATCTCATAAAATCTCGCTCTCGTTGCAAGAAAATGTTTACGATGGTATAATTACTCGTATTATTTGTCTATTGTTTTTATTTAGGATCCAATATGTTAGTCATATAATAGTCTTTCAAATAAAGTACACTTTTACACATCACGGAATTGTCCTTTAAGATAATTGCATGTGACTAAATAAACAAGAAACAGGAAAAACTGAAATTAAAATCTACATGTGGTGTTTGCAAACGAAAAATCCAGTTAGAACTTAAAATTATAACCTGTTGCTGTTAGAAATAATAAGTTGAATGCAAATGGCACTGTTTATGGAATAAATTAAAACGGGCCTAACGCCTTATCAGTCTCCAGGCAGCGAAGAAACCCTTTCCACTCTGATGTTAAAATTTTAAATTTTCAAAATTAAATTAAAAGATGAACTGGTGTTCATTTTTCAACAAATTTGGTGGAAGATGTTACTGTTGTAGACAGTAACTTCGTCCACCAAAATTGTTGAAAAATGTACACCAGTTTCTTTGCTATTGACAAAGTAAAAGATAGAATATTGACATCAGAGCGGTAAGGGTTAATTTGCCTGCGAGCTCAAAATAGAATATTCCCTATACATAGACCTTGTTATATCTGCGCTGTATCACAGAAATGGTTAGAAACCTTCAAATAGCATCTTCAAAGGGACAGTTGATAGACAAGATGCATGCATATTTCATTCCGATAATTGTCTATTTATAGTTCACGGTACGAATTATCTTCCTTTGAGGTCACGACCAATGCAATCACTATGAAAGGTTGAAAAAACCACAACTCATCTCTCTCTGTAAATGATTATTTTTATATTGAAGAGTTATCTCCCTTTGAATATAAAACGCTTAGACTGAGGCAGACTATAAACTTCATCACATATGTGTAATACATGCTATCTACAGTAGATAATTGAGCACTGGCTGTTTATTTTGAAAACAATTTGACTGAATGAACATTCAGTCAAATTGTTTCCAAAATATTCAGCAGTTTTTCATGTCTGTCAGGTCAAACTCTAAGCAATTTGATAATTCAGAATGAATTGGTCTTAACACATGCATCCACATGTGGTATTATATGTGGCAGTCAGCTCCCTCTCCTGGAATGTCAAATACCTTATTCCCCCAGTTGCTACTTAACCCTTTTACTGCTACAAAACAAAAATGCAGCAAAATCTTTATAACATCAAATTAGTACTGTATTGCATATATTTTGAAATGTATTTGGCTGAAGATATTTGCTCATCGAGACAACAATGGCGTATAGACAAATTATTTTAAAAAATATTCCCAAGCTAATACCACTATACTTATAATGGTATTTTAACACTTCCTTTCCGCATCACACATATAGTAATTATGTAGAACATAGCAAAACTCCTGTGGGTTATTTTGAAAACTATTTGACTGAGTCATTTTTTACTTTGGTAGAAATCACTTTCAGTCAAATTGTTTTCAAAATATCAAACACATCACTTGTTGTGTAATCAAAATTGTCAATATAAAATGTACTTCAATTCACTTCACACCCACCTAGATCTGTAGGAATTTAGGAGTGAATGTGTCAATCATTACTAACTGTGAGTAATCTATTAACTCTTTCACACTCAAACCACCAGTAACAGATCTTGCAGTGGTTTTGGAAAATATCCATTTGCTGACCAAGGAGACTATTTTTGAAAATTTATCACCGAAATGACTGGCTCGATAACTGAGCCAGTTATTCCAGTAGTAAATTTTTAAAAGAATAGTCTTTTCTTGGACTGAGTGGACATTTTCCATAATTTGAGAATTAAACCATCTATTATGCGACTATTTTCGAAAATTTACCACAGGAATGACTGGCTCGATAAACGAGCCAGTCATTCCAGTGGTAAACTTTCAAAAACAATTTTCTCATGGTCTGCAATTGGACATTTTTAATAAGAAAATCTAAATTTTCTTGAAAGAATTTTAGGGTTAAAGACATCTGTTTCTGCAGCTAACTGCTCTAAACATAGTGACATCTGCCTCAAAGCTATCTCTTATCTCCTCCCACCTGTACCAGAGCTCACATAACAATCATCATAAAACAATAGGAATGAGAGCAGCAGAGCTTTGGGAGAAATTCCAAATTCTGGAAGTAGAACAATTCGGGTCAATTCGCAGAGAACTGGAATTGAAACGATTTAGTTTCGGTGTCTTTTGGTATGTAAATTAAAGCATGCGGATATGGCTACAGTACCATAAAAATATTATCATCAAAACTAAGATGTTACTAATAGTATATATTCTCAAAGACCTTTGCATTCACAGAAGTAGCCAAATACACAAGTTGCTGAAAAATAATTTGAAAACAACTTAAATGTACTGAATGTTGTTCCTCATTAACCAATAATATTCAGCATAATATTAATAATACTAAATATAAGTAAATAACGAAATTAAAAGGTAAAAATATTGTGAACTATGCTATGGTAATAATACAGCGTGTTAAATATATCTAATTATCCTATTTAAACCCAACAGACAGATCTACAAAAAGTTCTATACAAGGCAACAACAGCGTCCAGCTAAAATTTGTTTCAAAATATTCACCAGTTTACTTAGATATGGTTTGTTAATTATGGTAATCTTAGAGTAACACACGTGTCATGC
>CM067373.1:177612197-177670275 GCA_034401795.1 Chaetoderma sp. LZ-2023a | reverse complement strand
CATGACACGTGTGTTGGATTTAATTCCTTTGTCATTTGTAAGCACAAGCCTAGTTCTTTAACTATATTACTCCTTATAGTCAGTTGGCTGTCCCCGGTCAACTCGAACAGACTAACAAATATATGACTTGACTATTTAATCATATATTTGTTAGCATACTTTAATCGGCTAGGTGTTAGTGAACCATTTAGAAAGTGGTTCAAACTAACAAATATACGACTGTACTCTCTATTCGTATATTTGTTGGTAGACGTCAGGGTTTCAAAAGGGGACACTATTTATTTAGTGTTTAGCTCTTTCCCCGACGTCTTGGTGTTATATATTTGTATTATATATTGTAGTAGTATGGGGTTCCTCTTTTTATAAAACACCATGGCAACCTCATATAAGCGTACCCTGAGTCTTAAAATCACGACAAAGGCTTGGGGTATTTCGGCAATTGAGGTGTATCATGGGTTGAAGGATGTAGTTGGGGCAGGGCCACGGGTCCTTCAAGGTCTCGTTAATGTTTCCAAATCTGTATGGAATGTCACCGTAGTTAATGAAAGTGTGAAGGAAAAGTTGCTCGACGAGGTCCTTGTCGTGAAGGGTGAGGTGTGTAATGTGGAGGAAATAGATTCTGATCGTCTATTAGTCAAGATGAAGGTTCCATTAGAGATCCCAGATGAACGGGTTATCACTGAATTGATCAAGTATGGCAAAGTGGACAAAGTAGAACACGAGACCTATCCATTTTATCGAACCTTAGAAAATGGCATCAGAAGAATTTGGTTTGAAAAGGTAGAACAACCTCTCCCAAGCAAGGTCACCATAGATGGTCGATTTATCTTGCCATTATGGTACAGGGGGCAAATCAAAGAGTGTAGAATCTGCTTAAGCACAGAACATCTTGCAACAGATTGCCCGAACAAAAACAAATGTCTAGTTTGTGGATCATCTGATCATTTTAAGTGGCGATGCCCGCAGAACAAATATGTCAAAAAGGGTGCTGATAAAAGTGCAGAGCAAGTTGTCTCTAAAGAGAATGTCATAGAACCGGTAGCTGCTGAGATTGTAGCGGAAATTCATACTAATGGGAAGCACGCTGCTAAGGAAAATGTCATCGAACCAGTAGTTGCTGAGATTGTAGCTGAAGTCCATGTTAATGAGAAGCATGGGGAAAAAACTAAGAATCCAATCGCTGTAGTTGCAGGCGATGAAATATAGGTTCTAGATGAGGGGCTAAGTCTTGCTCCAGCAACAAGTCAATCCAAGTTTGATGACAGAGAGGCTAATTCCACACAAGTTGAAGATGATGATCAATACCCTCTGGAAGAGAGTTTTAATTTAGGACAAGTAAAATTCAGGTCGCAAGATACTGAAACTAACTTTGATTTTCCACTGAGTACACTCAATCTAGACGATTAAAATAATATAGAGAAAGTAATTGGTGTATCGGATCGATTGAGTGGAACAAAGCGACAGAAAGATGGAGAGAGTTCTGAATCAGAAATAGAGGAAAGTGATATAGAAGACGATAATATGTCAGTCGCTGAATCTGATATATCCATTCAAACACAGAGTTCTAAATCACCTGATGAAATGGTCATGTACAGGTCAGAGGCAGGAGAGGTGTTAGTTCCATATGTGACGGCAAATGGTGTTAAATATAGGCATCTGCGTCATGATTCAGATATATTAAAATATAAGCATTTGGAAAAAGTTGAGCTAAGTAATGCAGTCTTTGTGAGTAAAATAGGTAAATGGTCTAAGAGAGGGTCGAAAAAAACAAAATCTAGTTAGCTTAATAATGGCGGTTTTACACAGCATTTTATTACCTTTTATGCTAATTTGCACACTCAATTGTAGAGGCTTAAATAGTGACATAAAGCAACGTCACTTACTAGAGACTCTGAAAAATGAGCAGATTGACATTGCTTTGATACAGGAAACAAAAATTATACAATAATTTAGAAAAGATTTCTGGATCCAGAATATTTTATTCGTTATCTCAAGATAATAGTGCAGGCGTAGCAATTGCTATACTCCCTCGTTGTTCAGCCTATGTAAATATAATCTCTTCAGTATCAGGTGCAAATGGTCGCTGGGTGAGAGTCACGCTAGATATACAACAAACACGTATCACGTTGCTGTGTATATATGCACCTACATCTCATCAACTACGTCGTAATTTTTTTAAGGAGATGTCTAAAACAGCACTAGATAACATCACTGAAAACTTAGTAATGGGTGGTGACTTTAATTGTGTCTTAGACAAAGAAAATGACAGGAATGCAACTTCAACTTATACTGATACATCACATAGACTCTTAAAAGAAATATGTGATAATGAAAATTTAGTGGACACCTATAGAATATCAAAACCTCATGGTAAAGATCTTACATGTTTTTCGGTAGATGGTAAAGTTGGTTCAAGGATCGACATAATTTATGTGAAAAGTTTGTTAACAGGGTACTGGAGAGATGTTAATATTAAGCCAGTTGCATTCTCCGATCATAACATGGTTTGTGTAACCTTTGCCAATGCTGACTGGGTAACAAAAGGGGTCGGGTTTTGGAAATTAAACACAACACTGTTGGGAGAAAAATTTTATAAGAATAATATAGAGAGTTGTTGGCAACATTGGATTAATAGGAAAGCATCATATAAGAGCACATTGCAATGGTGGGAGGATGTTAAACTGGATTTAAAGTATGTTTCCCGAAAGTATGCTATTAGAAAAGCACAGGAAATACGCAAACGCAAGAAAACACTTCATCGATCACTGATGAAAATTAATGCTAAAGTAAATAATGGTGAAGAGAATTATTATGAATTACTGGTTAAAATTAAAAGTAAAATAAGAGATATAGAACACTATGAGTTTGAGGGTGCAAAAATTAGAGCAAGAGCCCAGATGCACGCAGAAGGGGAAAAGCCAACCCGATATTTTTGCGCATTAGAAAAAGCACGGGCAATAGATAAGGTGATGTGCTCATTAAACATGCCGGATGGTTCAACCGTCTTTACCAACAATGAAATGAGTACTATTGTATGCAATTACTATGAGTCATTGTACAAGTCAGAGGGAATTGATGAAGATGCAAAATTGGATTTGTTAGCAAATATAGACAAAAAGGTGTCAGACACAGGCAGTGAATTTTGTGATCAACCCTTAACACTAGAAGATTTAACTAAATCCCTTAAAGGTATGAAACTAGAAAAATCACCGGGGTGTGATGGCCTTCCAGTTGAATTTTACCAAACGTTTTGGCACCTTGTAGGTCCAATAATGGAAGAATTAGGCACTGAAATTTTTGAGAAAGGCCATTTACCACCAACTATGGCTAGGGCATACGTAAGGCTAATATATAAAGGAAATGACAGACGTCTAATTCAGAACTACAGACCAATTTCTCTACTATGTGTAGACTACAAAATAATATCCAGAGCGCTAACATTGAAACTAGGTAGTGTTTTAGGAGAAATCATTGGAACAGAGCAGACATGTGCTGTACCCAGGAGGACAATTCTAACCAATACCATGGTAATAAGAGACCTTATACAATTGGTTGAGAAGGATAGCATCCCTTCAGCTGTGATTGCCTTGGACAATGAAAAGGCATTTGACCGTGTAGAATGGGGTTTTCTTTTTAATTCTTTGCAATCGTTTGGGTTAGGCTCAAACTTTATTAAATGGGTAAAGATTTTATATACGGATATCAAGAGTAGCTATTTAGTGAACAATCAATTATCCAGAGAAATTGTCTTAGAACGTGGGGTTAGACAGAGGTGTTCCCTATCGCCATTATTATTTGTTATTGTGATGGAATCACTTGGCATAGCATTGAGGCAAAATAATAACTTTCAAGGCATATGTATTCGTGGCATAGAAAGACCACTTAAGCTGTCACAATATACTGTGTTTACCAGTTCAAACAATGATTTTGCAATTTTAAACCACGTACTAGAAAAGTTCCAAAATGCATCTGGTTTGAAAATCAATAAAGGAAAATCCAAAGGATTATTTCTGGGGCCATGGAAAGAGCGGAATGACAAGCCACTTGAAATCAATTGGTCTAATGATACCATTAAGATTTTAGGCATCTATTTTGGCAGGAAACCGAATACAATACAAAATTGGAATGAACGAGTATCTAAGCTTAAGAGAATATTAGCAAATTGGAAGCGTCGTCGTCTTTCAATCTTTGGTAGAGTGTTTGTTGTCAACAACTTGGCATTATCTGGGCTATGGTATACAGCATCTGTTGTACACATGCCAAAACATGTAGAAAAGGAGGTTAATGAGTTGATATTGTCATTCATATGGGAAGAAAAGAATCATTTAGTTTCCCATCGTGTTCTCAATAATGCTAAGTTAGAAGGAGGACTTGATTTAATTGATATTAAAGTGAAATGTGTTTCTTTAAGGTTAAAATTTTTGGATGATCTTATTACATCAGATGAGACGTGGGCATGTGTTTCACGAGCTCTCATGGAGAGAATTGTAGAACCATTTCTGGCGGAGCATGTTTTTACCTCAAAGAAGCCACCTCCGAATAGCCAAATGATACCAGATGTGTTTAAAGATCAAGTTAAGGAGTTAGAAATATTTGACAGATACATGCCCCCACCTACGTGCTGGAAGGAAGTACTAGAACAGCAATTGTGGGGCAATAGTAATATATGTTATAACAATGCAGTACTTTATCTACCGTCCTTTGCAAAATATGGCATTCAACATTTATCGGATATGATACACCCTCAAACACGTAGATGGATTTCAATGCAAGACGTAGCTAGAAAAACACATATGAGGCATATAGATGTCCAGCGGTTGCTAAATAAAATAAAACATGCTGTACCAATTGAATGGTTTCGTCTGCCAAATGTAAATAATAATAGTTTGACTCCACAACCCGCATTAGTTCTTGATGATGAGATGTTAAAATACAAGATGGGATCCAAGGAATGGTACCATATTATGAGACGAAAACAAGTAACACCTCCCATAGCAATTAGGAGATGGGATGACTCAAGCTATAAACCATCCAGTTGGAAAAATGTATGGAAAATCTTACATTCTCCATCCATACCAAATACGGCTCGTGATTTATTGTGGCGATTACTACATCGACGGCTATGGGTGGGACACTTGACATACAAGTGCAATATTACGACTTCTGATAGGTGTTACTTATGTCAAACAGACGAGGA
Organism: Chaetoderma sp. LZ-2023a; assembly: GCA_034401795.1. Taxonomy (NCBI): domain Eukaryota; kingdom Metazoa; phylum Mollusca; class Caudofoveata; order Chaetodermatida; family Chaetodermatidae; genus Chaetoderma; species Chaetoderma sp. LZ-2023a. Next base: position 177,665,078 of record CM067373.1, on the reverse strand, counting down.
AACAATCGAGCATTTATTTGCGGAATGTCCAATATCGTCACAATTTTGGGACTATATCAGCCAAATCTTGGCAAAATTTGGAGCGAAGCCCATTGTTCTAGACACGCATGTAGTCTTATTTAGAGAATTTGGATCAAGCGGTGTAAATATCATAAAGTCTGAAAGGACTATTTTAATAACAATACTAACCATAGGTGTTTGGGCCATTTGGAAACATCGGTGTGCACAGACGAAAAATCCATCTATGGGCAATCACAATAGAGCAATAAAGGCAATATTTCGTTCATTGCTGCTGAATCATATTCCTTGCGAATATTTTAGATCAAAGCAGCATGGTAAAGAAAAAGTATTCAAGGACATATGGTGCAAAACAAACATAGTTTCAATAGAGGTGGGAGCTGTAAAAATAAATGAGCCTGCACTAGCTTAAATCATTTAATTACTACAGCTGATTTATCTGTGTCTTTTAATTAATCTGTGTCATGTAATTCATTTTAGTCTGCACTTTGATATTGTTATGTTTAATAATTCATGTTAAGAAATAAACAGACTGGGGTAATTTAATAATCAATCGATAAAGTAATTTGCCATTGAATTATAAAATTGTCCCAGAGTTTTATAGGGGTTCCCGGGTAATTTACAAAACCGTACAACAAAGTAAATCAAAAATGGAAACAAGAGCGCCATCTATTTCCATCTATTTTTCTGTAATTTTCCTGCTGACTATATATGTTATGCTACCCGAATGCTACTACGCCCGCTGATCTTTAAGACTCAGCCCACTGGCGTCAATGATTGACTTATTTGTCATTGATTGACGAGTCACTTTTCATTTGTTGAATAGTTGCACTCGCCACACGGGTCTACTACCACACATGGATTGAATGGTAATTTACAAAGCCTTACAATAAAGTAAATTGAAAATGTAAACAAGAGGGCCATCAATTTTTCTGGAATTTTTCTGCCGACTATATGTATTATACTACCCAAATGCTACTACGCCCGCTGATCTTTAGAGAATCAGCCCACTGGCGTCAATGATTGACTTATTTGTCATAGATTGACGAGGCACTTTTCATTTGTTGGATAGTTGCACTCGCCACACGGGTCTACTACTACACCTGGGCTGAATAGTAATGCCTTTGTTAAGTTTTGTTTTGCTATCGGAGCTTTATCAGTATATTGTTTTGTATCTATACTTTTTAAGCCATATGTATTTATAGATTGTATTAATGCTCATTATTTATCATTGTTTTGTTGTAATATTAATCAAGATTACTAGTTCACTAGTAGTAGTAGTAGTAGTAGTAGTAGTAGTAGTAGTAGTAGTAGTAGTAGTAGTAGTAGTAGTAGTAGTAGTAGTAGTAGTAGTAGTAGTAGTAGTAGTAGGCAATATTGTCAACGCACTGGCTCAGAATCTTAAATAATTGAAAAAATTCAAAAATTTAAGATATTTTGGTTTATCCTACTGCCTGAGATTTGTCATTTTGTTTGAGGAAAGCCATATGGCATTAATGTTAACCCTTTACTGGTTAAATTTGTTCAGTAAAATCCAAGTATGCGCTTACTTATTTAATGTACATTTGCAGGCACAGACAAGGTCATTCCCGAGAATACACCACTGGAACGACTGTCTCGGTTCCCGAGCCAGTCATTACAGTGGTAAATTTTCAAAAATACTCCAATCCCCGCCGGCAAATGGACATTGCCCAAGATCACTAAATTGACCGTTTTTGGCTGACCATCATGCAAGGGTTAATGTTGAATGATTGAGATGGATATTATGGATAGCTATTTGAGTTTTGCTTTTACCAAGATGTCACGTAGATTCGGATTTTTCTTGAACGCAATTACTGGTCGCTTGTTAAAGGGTTGTTTCAGTTTCTCCTGTAGGTTTTGATACTCATCTTTCAAAATTTTGGAAATTTCAACGTTTTTCCGATTATAGGTCAGAATGAATGGAATTTTGTCACGTTGATCAGATAAGCCTGGGTCCGAGTTTATTCCCCTTGGCCACTGTGTTTCGAGTTCTTTAATCCAAAACGATTCTCGAAGTTTTCTTTGTTTATCAGTTTCTTCTGCCGTATCTGAAAGGGGTGGCTGTTCAATCGGCATAATTTCAAAGTCACGAAGGACTAAATGGTCAGGAAGATTAAAATGTTCGGAAACATGTGTGTCTTCCTCTAGCCTAATATCTGAGAGGTGTCGAGTTGCCCGCCATCTTAATGGACATTTGGTTTCGCCGACATACTGTTTTTGGCACAATTTGCATGAAATTAGATAAATAATATTTTCAGAGTCACAATCTAGATTAGACTGAAGTTGGAACTTGCTTTTGTTCTGAAAGCTCGTGAAAGTATTCTGGTTTGGGAGAAATTCATCTAACTTGCACCTTTTCTTTCCGCATTTGCGAGATTCGCCTACACCTATAATAGGACGATTGTGAGAAATTTTGGTAGGCCGACGATTTGAGGCATTAACTGGAATGGATTCCAAGCCGTCTAATGTTTCAGATTTGATTTTGCGCAAGAATCGTGAGGAGTAACCTCGTGGTTTGAGGGCTTTGAATAGGGTAGAGCACGCTTCTTCAAAAATTTTTCTATCACTAGAATTCCTGTGAAAACGGATTATTTGTGATTTAACTATTCCTTTAAAAGTATGTGGTGGATGGAAAGATTTTTAGTGCAATAGCTGATGCGAATCGGTTGGTTTGAAATACACTTTGTAGTCTAAGTAGCCAGTTGTTTCATACTTTAGACCTTTATATACAGTTACATCCAGGAAATCTACGGACATCTCGTCAATGGTTGCTTTTAATTTGATATTCGGATCGTGATTGTTCAGAATTTCGAAAAATTCATCAAACTCTGCCTTTGTGTGTTGCCAAATCATGAAAATGTCATCAAGGTACCTGCGATAAATGAGGGGATGGTTTGGACACTTTTCTAACGCTTCCTCCTCCCACTCTGCTACGTAAATATTGGCAAAACATGGGCTAAAGCGCTTGCCCATCGCACAGCCGCAAATTTGTTGGTAAATTTCGCCATCGAATTCAAAATCATTGCCTTTCAGACTCAGCTCTAATAGAGCTATTACTTCTCTGTCTGGCCTGTTGGTGTCTGGGTAGTTCACGAATGCTCTACGGATAGAATTTATACCCTTCTCGATGTCAATGTTTGTATACATAGCATCGATGTCAAGCGTGACCAAGAATGAATTTGGAGGTATCCAGGTCTCAGAGACCTGTGATAAGAAGTCTTCTGTGTTTTTCAAGAAGCTGGGGTGTCTATTTGCTATTGGCTGTAGATGGTAATCGATGTATTCACTGATTCTGTAGGATTCTGAGCCACAATCAGAGATTATAGGTCGCCCGGGCGGTGACATTGTGTCCAACCACGAATCTATGGGTTTATGAATTTTTGGCAAAAGATAGAAAGTCCGTGGTTTTGACTCAAGTTTAGCAAAGAGATACTTATGTTGCTTTTCGGTGATCTTCTTGCTATCGAGCAATTTTTGAAGAATCTCATTAAATTTGCTGCAATTATTTTGCCAAAGTGGTTTGCTTAGTTTCTGGTAATGCTTTGGGTTACTAAGTTGTCGTTGTGCTTCACGTTTATAGTTATCTTTAAGCATTATTACAGTCGCTGACCCTTTATCTGCAGGTTTGATGACAATTTCGCTGTTTTTAGACAATTCAATTAAGGCCTGGCGTTCCTCATAGGGTAAATTTGGTTGATCATTAGGGAATTTAGAATTTTTAACACGTTCTGAAAAGAGTTCTATGCTTTCACCGATCGCTGGGTCCAGGATTTTTACGTTTGGTGCCCAGCCAGTTTTTTCAATGAATGGTGGAATGTTACTATTAGAGTTACGAAAGAAGTCTGCTAACTTAATACGGTGACTAAATTCAGATGTTTCCATACAGCCATTATCTAAAAGAGCATCCAAACCTGTTTTAGGTTTTGGTGTTGGGACAAATGTAAGACCAAAATTGAGCAGTGACTGCTCTGCTTCACATAATGGGGAGCCAGTTAAATTGACAATATTACTATTAGTAGTAGTAGTAGTAGTAGTAGTAGTAGTAGTAGTAGTAGTAGTAGTAGTAGTAGTAGTAGTAGTAGTAGTAGTAGTAGTAGCGGTAGCGGTAGCGGTAGCGGCAGCGGCAGCGGCAGCGGCAGCGGCAGCGGCAGCGGCAGCGGCAGCGGTAGCGGTAGCGGTAGCGGTAGCGGTAGCGGTAGCGGTAGCGGTAGGGGTAGGGGTAGGGGTAGGGGTAGGGGTAGGGGTAGGGGTAGTGGTAGTGGTAGTGGTAGTAGTAGTAGTAGTAGTAGTAGTAGTAGTAGTAGTAGTAGTAGTAGTAGTAGTAGTAGTAGTAGTAGTAACTTAGAATTATTATGAAAATTACAGTTATTATTTACACGTACTTCATAATTATCCTTTTATGCAGTAGTTCTATGTACAGAGATGGTGAGTTCAGCTCGCCAGTAGCCGATGGTATTACAATTTTCAAGGGTAACCAGAGCTCACTGACAGACCTACGTCTGTCCGGCAATAGTTCACGCATAAGGAAATTAATTGCCTTTATATACCATGTATTTACATTGAGAGACAAATATGGTGCTCGGTAATAGGTTATTGCGCATTTTCGGTGAAAATCTTACATTTTAGGAAGCAGTCATCGGAAACTGTCAAAACACATTTGCACATTTATCAAACTTTGCTACAAGAAGTATGTGGTCGTAAGCTCTCAAATAGGTTCACAATCAACGTTGTTCGGTAAATATCTTGCTATGCGGAATCTGAGGGTCCTATGTCTCGGGTGAGCGTTAGGCCATTTGTTTTATCCTAGATATATGATATTTTTTTGCATTTTTGCCTGTTTAGGCAAATCATCATAAATTACGCGAGACAATCAATACAACTTACAGTAATTAAAGGTGCATGCTCGCATAATGGTGTGTACATTTTACAGGAGACATTGGTAAATATGATGAGCTGGGGAAGTTCTATATCACTGACCGACTGAAGGGGCTGATCAAATACAAATCACGCCAGGTAAGTTAGAAAGGGATGCTAATCTCATCTCAAATGTTGTATTGCCCCGAGACATTATGGCATAAAGGTAGATTACGTAGCATATCATTCATATCCTGTCACATTCCATTCTCTACATTACACTTATCTGCTTTGTAATATCAAGTAAATCTTGAAAAGTGTCGCCGCCATTTTGTCTAGTGTGTGACGTCATGTAAGCGCCACTGCATTACATTCTTTAAAATGTAATACTCGTCTTGTTAAATATTTTGAAACTAATTTAACTGGAAGTTGTAGCAACAACTTCCAGTCTAATTAGTTTCAAAACATTCAACAGGTTACCGGTATGGTTGCTTTTACATCGCGTTGTCAAACTTTAGATGGCGCCTCTATGAATGAGCATATATACCAAGGCAGACACGCTAGGGATTTTTTCTGATTGTAAGTAAATCATAGGGCGTAGACATGTACCAACATTTAGCTACTAAATCCTAAATGCCTTTCTTTAATGGCATGATAAAAAGGTTAAAATATATTATAGCATATTAGATCAGCTGAATCGCTATCAAGAGATGAGCTAAGTTACGGGTACATTTCAAATCTGCCTCAGGCGACCAAGTTTAGGGACACACGCAACCCCCCCCCCACCACCCCCCATGCCGTCAATAGAGACAGGTGGTCGCCTAGTATTAAAAAGGTTCAGGTGGTCAGAAGTTCACGGGTGGTGGTGGTGGTGGTGGCGGCGGTGATAATGACAGCGATGAGATTGATGATGATGGTAGTGCTGGGGGCCGTGATACATGGAACCAAGGGTACGATTTAATTCCGGCCCACTTCGATGCCGATGCCGATCATTTTTAGCGATTCTTAACATTTAACAGTCAAACAGTCGTATTAAATTTTTTTATTTTTTTTTATTTTTAAGGAATTATACGCGCAAGTAGTGGAATCCTTAAACAATATGATACAATTTAAAATGATACTTTTCTAATAACCTTTACACCTATTATCTCAATTTATTATGCAGATAAGGTATGGAATCTGTAGAAGCTAATATGGCTGGGTACTGTTGCTGCCCTATGCAGCGCCCAGACAAATTTGCTTCAAAATATACAGCGGAATATTTCGTACATTGTAAACCAATTTTTTCGAATTTCTTTTCATTCGGTTTTAAATGGTTAAAATAAATATTAATTTGGGTTGACAGTTGAAGAATCCATTCCTAGCTATACTCCGCCCATTTCTAGCCAAGCTCCGCCCTCTTTACGCGTGTGTTGGAATCAATTCATATAATGTGAAGCTTTAGTTGCCAGACTCCCAAATTTAAGGTAACTATACAGGTAAGCTGTTGAATATTTTGAAACTAATTTGACTGGGCACACTTGGTGCAATAGCTCCCAGTCAAATTATTTTCAAAATATTTACCAGAAAGTTTAGTGAATTCCAAATCCATGAAACACATATAGTTTGGACACTTGACTAATTTTTCAATGTTCATGACTCAGTTATAAACCTTATAACACGACATCCCGATGTGGCGTAATGGATTACGACGTCATGTACTCGAGTAGCAGAGCGGATTCCTCCATTGTTCTAAAACACACTACCATGTTATTTAACGGGGTAATCTTTGCACATAAATATTTTTGAAATTCCTGTCGTAGTATCGAGGAACCCCAAAATTTGGAGTTTAGCCAATTTCTTTTTTATAAATTTAATAATCAGGTAGCTCCTGCCGAGCTGGATGCCATTCTGATATCACATCCGGGTATTCGTGACGCTGCTGTGATTGATCGTCCTGATGGTGAGGCCGGTGAACTACCAATGGCGTTCGTCGTCCTACAGCCGGATACTGAGCTCAATGAGAAACAAATACAGCATTGTGTGGCAATGGAGTATCAGAGTACCCTGTACATTTTATTTTGCGCACGCGCATGCGTGGTTCTACCCTCGGTTAATGTATTAATCTTTCTAACTTTTTATATCTTTCTCAATTCACCATCCTATCCTTCCCCCCTCTGCCTCTGTGCCCCTTCACCACTCCATCGCATTCTCTCGCCCTTTTACCTGTTTCTGCCTATTTCCTTACCTCTCCATCGCTCATTTGTCTCTCTCCATCCTTCTCTCCACTCTGTTTATTGTCCATTATCCTCAATATTCTCCCATTTCCTGACCCGTCTCGCATTCTATCTTCCGCCGCCCTGATTCTCGCAGTCCCTCCACCCCTTCTCACACTACGTTTTTCTACGGTTTCCTATCTCCCATTCGCTCTCTCTCTCTCTCTCTCTCTCCCTCCCTCCCTCCCTCCCTCCCTCCCTCCCTCTCTCTCTCTCTCTCTCACTCTCTCTCTCCCTCCCTCCCTCCCTCCCTCTCTCTCCCTCCCTCCCTCCCTCCCTCTCTCTCCCCCTCCCTCCCTCCCTCCCCCTCCCTCCCTCCCTCCCTCCCTCCCTCCCTCTCTCTCTCTCTCTCTCTCTCTATCTCTCTCTCCACCTGCCTTCGTCTCACTCACTTACCCTCTTCTCACTCGCTCGCTCGGCCACCCGGCCGGCCGCCCACTCGCCAACCCACAACCTCTCTCATTTTCTGACTTTAATTCTAATATGTCCGTCTGTTAATCTTTCTAGTGTTATATTTGTATATATTATATTTGACTGGGGGGTTTTCAATCTTAGAAAATTCTGACTGGCTAATCCGCCGGGTTGCTTGCCAGCTCGCCAACACACCTACCCACCTGTCTGGACGCCCTCGCGCCCTCATATTTTTTTATTATTATTATTTTATTTTTATTTTATTTTATTTTTTTCAGATCGTTTTGATCCGTTTTCAAAGCTATGCGGTGGCGTGCAGTTCATAGATGAGATTCCTAAATCTCCAACCGGAAAGCTACTGCGTCATGTTCTAAAGGAATGACTTTACTTAAAGAGGTTGGTATTGACTATGTATTGGCATACGGCGTTAAATATTGTAATATTCTTTTCCAAGTCGACATTGTTAATGCCGTATAGAAGTTGATTAGCTGTCAGTGTGGCAAGAGAGATATTCTTTAGGACGAGCTGATTTTGGAGAGACTCTTTGGTCGTTAAAAAGAGGGCTAGGGGAGATAGGGATGTGTGGATTCATCAGTGTATCTACATGGGCAGCTAGCTGAGTCTGACAGAAAATTTTCAAATAGATGCCGATTTAAATTACTACAGCCATTGCGAAGCCTACATAGGATTACATTAGCTAACCTTTGGCCGACATAATACCAGGGAGGAGGCGGTCGTATAGGCGACATGGCTTTAAGTTTGCTCTTGAATTCCGTGAGAGTAACGGAACACGTGACCGGCGCTGGGAGAGTATTCCATGCGCGGACTGTTGCTGGAAAAAAGGATCCTCGGAAGAGCTCAATTCGGCAACGAAATGGAGTAAATAGGTTTGCGTGCCTGGATGCGGGAAGGTGATTATTCAGAATTTCACACGTCATCCCGTTGATAATTTTATATAGCATAACTAGTCTGTGAGATTCCCGTCTATGTGAAAGCGTTTCTATTCCTGTTTCGGTGTACAAGTCTTCCGTACGAGCACTACGTGTCATTCCACATACTGTTCTGAGAGCGTCTTTTTGGATGTCCTCCAGTCGTGTTACAAGATACTGTGGTATGTTATCCCAGACAACGTCTGTGTATTCTAGAGATGGCCTAATACAGCTTTTGTACATAATTTCAAGACATTTCCGGTCTAGGATATATTTTAGGCCCTTGAGTAAAGAAAGTTTGTGTTGAGCATTTGTTATTAAGTTTTCCACGTGAGTAAGCCAAGTGACTTTGTTATTGAAGGTAATGCCAATATGTTTATGGTTGTTTGACGGGAGTATTTAAGTAACTTCCTATTTGTTAAATTCGCATCTATAAGAGCGAAATGCAAACAGCCCAACATATACAAGCATGGTGAATGCAGCATTAAGAGCTCCTCACCTTACCTTTCTCACTCTTGTCAAATTCTTAGTTTATACCCTGTTTCTCATATTCTCCTCTCCTCTCTTTTTGTCTCTCTTTCCCTAACTCTCCCCCACCCCACACACATACACACTCCATCCCAACCTCTCTCTCTCTCTCTCTCTCTCTCTCTCTCCCTCTCTCGCTCTCGCTCTCTACTTCCCTCCCTCCCCCCCCCACCCCCTCTCTATCTCTCCCCCCCCCCCGCTCTCTCTCCTTCTCTCTCTCTCACTCCCGCTCCCTCTCTCTCTCTCTCTCTCTCTCTCTCTCTCTCTCTCTCTCTCTCGCAATATGCACACACGCTACACGCACGCCAATACGTACGCACACACGCACATATTCACGTACACATACGTAAGCATGCGAACTACCTAGACAATTGTAATCAGTGGTTGATATAGATTATCATTTAACTAGTTATACATACGTTACTATTTAATTATGTTTTATTACACCCCATCTTGATGTATTTACTAATGTATTGTATTTGTATGTATGGGAGACACGTGTATAAGACTTATGTCTTACTGTGCTCCCATTGAACAAGCTAAAATTCTGTTTAAACCAAAGGAATGACTTTAACCCGACCTGGACTCATAATAAGCTAATGAATCTGATTGGTCCATTAGTTTAGCGGCCATCTTGGATTGCATCATATAGCAGCGGAAAGTAATATTTATGTGAATTACTTGGATCGAAATGAAACGCTTCAGACAAGATGAACATCGAAGCATGACTCAACATGGAGTAGGCGTAAATAATGTTGATGGTGTCAAAACATGGCCGATCAAAATGTAACATTTGGTAGCCATGTAGACGGTTTAACTCACTATTCTCTGAGGCCATTATTTTTCAGATGATAACTGGTGTTCATTTGGAAAACAATGTTGCTGAAAGCTATTGCTGTCTAAGACAGCAACAGCTTACAGCATCGTTGTTTTCAAAATGTAGACCAGCCTTGATCGGCGCCATGGTAATGTGTGGCGTCAGTGCGTTAATTATTACATTGAAACGACGACGTTCGACAGATCGTTAAGATCGATTGTTTCTAATGGTTCGCTCATATTGAATGTTTTTAATACGTGACACCGGACTCGGGTTAACGTTATTTTTATTAACAGCGTCTCAAAGCGCTCACTTTGCTACTCATATCAATTCAATTAAATTCAACTCATTTACACCCAGACGTAATCAAGTACACGGAGAATATAATAAATATAAATTAGTTTTAACCATTTAATGGACAGATTTCGTCAATAAAATTTTAATTTTCTCATGGAAAATGTCAATTTGCAGACTAAGGAAGATTACTTTTGAAGATTTACGGTTGGAATGTCTTTAGATCTGCAAATTGACAGTTCTCAAGACCACTGCAGCGACCGATTTAACAACAATATTTATAATTTAAAAAATTGGATTGCTACACTCAAGGAATTATGGGCCTATTGGAAAATATCGATAGCATTTCCTCCTCACTCGCCATCAGTAGTTTGCCTGGGCTTCCTTGAAAAGCTCTGTGGCCGTATGCATAAAAATTCCGTAGCTTAAGTGAATTCTTTTTCTTAACCGGTTAAGAAAATCCTTAGCTAAGGATCACTTTTAAGTACGTTACATAAACACTCTTAAGAGTTTCCTTAGCTAAGGATTTTCCTAACCTTTAGGAAATTTCTTATCCATAGGCTACTGTATGACAAAAAGTATTGACCAATCAAAACCATTGTTACAACTTCCAAGTCTAAGAATGCATTGGAAATCTCCGGCTTAACTCAAGTGAATTCTTTTTCTTAAACGTTTAAGAAAATTCTGAGCCAAGGATGACTTTTAAGTACGTTGAATAAACTCACGGTTACTGATTTTAGGGCCAAATGTTCGCTTATGAAAATGGAATAGGTGCCTTAAAATTAAGGAACTTTATAAGAAAATTCTTATCTTATGAATCTTTATGCATAACACTTAAAGTAAGGATGTACTCTTAGGTAAATGTTAAGGAAATTCTTAGAAATTAAGAGATTTCTTACACTTAAGATGTTTTATGCATAAGGCCCCAGAACCTTACATATCTTTTTTAAGCACAGGTGCATCGCACATTGTTAGACGCTCTTTTGTTTTGTTCGGATTTGCGCTTACAATACAGGAAAGTGGGATAAATTCTACTCCTAGTCCATTAACCCTGAAGTGCGCTTGGTACATGACCATTTGCAGATCAAGAGAATTCTATTTTTGAAAATTTACCACTGGAATGACTGGCTCGATAACTAGTGGTCTGCAAATGGATCTTTTTGGTTTCAATTGTCAGGTTATGGTTTAGTGTTCTAAATTGAAGTAGAGTAATGGCGTTTCAATTTACTCATAGAAAATGTCCATTTGCAGACGAAGAGAATACTATTTTTTTGAAAATTTACCACTGGAATGACTGGCTCGATAACCGAGCCAGTCATTCCAGTGGTAACTTTTTTAAAACAGTCTTCTCTTGGTCTGCAAATGGACATTTTCTATGAGATAATTGAAACACCATTACTCTATCTCATTTTAGAACACTAAACCATAAACTGACCATTGAAACCAAAAAAATCCATTTTGAACAAATGGTTAATGGCTTAAACCATTGTATATGTTGCATTTATAAAGAAAGTTATTTTCGTCATCGAGTTCGTAAACAAGTTGTACATAGTCTGTTTTCGTCCATCGTCCGGTTTTAATGGTCAGTTTATGGTTTAGTGTCCAAAAATTAAATATTATTGGTTGAGTAATGGCGTTTCTTGTTGTGAGAACATTAAAATAATTTTCAAGAACATTAAAATAATTTTCAAATTTAATGTCTTCTTTAATATCCTTGTAGAATAATAATCTAGTCGATGTGTAGAGTTTAACCTTCCATGTATTCGTGTATTGCATCTGGAGTGTATTTTTGTCAGCTTGTTGATATACTCGGCATTAAATAGGTGTTCTTGATTTGTTTATTTGAGGATCATTTGTATAACTGCTAACCAAAAGCTAAAATTGGTTTCCTGTTCCCATTCTCGACAGAGATGGCCCGAATTCACGAACGCTCCTTAAGCCCTAAATTTGACCTTATGGGAGACCTATCTGCTAAGACCTCCTTATGTCATCCAAGAACGGACCTTAAATTTGGCATAAGGAATTCCTTTAGACCATTTCCTAAGGTTAAGGTGAGGTGATTTCAAGAACATTTTCGCCTATTAGGATTTCCTTTATTTTGGTTTAGGTTAACCTTAAATCTCAAGGACGGTCTGGGGCTTCCTTAAACGCCATCTTAATGAATTCAGCGTTCCAGAGTATTCATCCATCATCTGACCTCGTATGACGTCATAATCAGCCTAGCACGTGTATGATGACGTCACAATCATTACGTCACAAAGGGTTCCATATAGACCGTCATCAAATCTCAAATACTCCGACACGTTGTATGAATTGTATGTCTTTGTAATTCATTGCTATTTAATAAACTTGCTGTTGAATATTTTAGGCAGCAACAGCACCCAGTCAAATAAGTTGCAAAATATTCAACAGCTTACCTGTGTCGCTTTTTGGAAATTGATAGTCATGGTGTTCTGAGATCGATCGATTCCAACACGAGCGAGGTGTGGGTGGAGATTAGCTAGAGATGGGCGGGGCATAGCTAAAACCGGAAAGGTCCATTGCCATCTGCCTGTGATTCGGGCTCAATTTGCCCGCCGCCAGAATGATGACGATCTTTTGTTTCTTTGGCTACGTCTTTCTTGGCCTTTGTCTTTAGATTATCCTATACCATTTTAAACGTCTTGACATCGGTTTCTTGTATCCAACCTGAGCATCGAATGAGGCAAGGATCCGATCACAGACACTATTTTTTCCCTTTAAAATTGTATTGCAGTTCTGACGCAACTCAATGATGTCTACTTCTCCACTAGTTGGAGTAGAAGCTGCTTCTCTACATCAGAAAAACCTCTTTTTGCGGGTTTTCTCAGCCGTCTTACTGGCTTGGAAGATGCTTCTATTGTCATCGATAGTACATGTGCACTTGACTTCAATAGCTTTAGGCTTAATTATGCATTAACCCAGGATTTGCATATTAAAGCCCGAAAATAGTTACTTTGTAATGTTAATTAAGTGCAATCGATTAACCCTGAACAGGTTTTGTTTGGCTGGCATTTATTTTGTTAACCGCGACCTACAAGAAGGATTTCCTTCCGAGAGTTGACCTTAATACAAACTAGATTTATCGGTTTGCTTGCTTGCTAGCTTGCTTGCTTGCTTAGTTAAATGACTGTTTTGTCGATTGGTCGACTGCCCAGTTGATTGATTGATTTATTCATTGATTTATTGATTGATCAGCTGACCAGTAAATGGAATTATTGATCTGTTGGTTGACTGAATATTTGATTGATTAGCAAATCGATTGACCAATCAAGCAGATCACCAAATTAACAGATTGACTGTGTGATTGGTTTATTGATTGACTGATCAATAAATCCACTGATGGACTAATCAATAGCTTAACTGATTTAGCTTATTGATCATGGCTGATTCGATTTGGCAGGTTGATTGAATGATTAATCAATCGATTTATTAACTGACAGATCAACCTATCGAATGACTGATCGATTGGTCAATTGCTTGATTGGTCGATCAATTGATTTATCGAGTAACCGATCAATCAATTAATGTAATGTTGATCGGTCAGTCAATCGACCGACCAATCAGACAATCGAATGTGTACTTGATAGAGTGATTGTCTGATCAATCAACTTACTGATTGATTGCTTGATCGATTGATTGATTTACGCATTCTTGATCAATAACTTAACTTATTGCAGGATGGATTAATTGTCTAAATCTGCTTAATCTACTGGTTAACTGATCGATCAATGATTGGTTGATTGCTTGCTTCTTCGATCAAGTGATCGATCAATTATATGATCAATCAATCAATTGATTGAACAATAAATTGGCTGATTGTTCAATTGGTTGATTGACGGCTTGATTGACTATCGGCCAATAGCAGCTGAGTGTTCAGCGTGATTAATCTCGTGGATAAGTAACTGATCCATTGATTGATTGATTGATTGATTGATTGATTGATTGATTGATTGACTGATCCAGTGGTTAAATGAAAAAACAAGCAATCGAACGATTGCTTGTTTGATCAAGGGGCAAATAAAGCAATCAGATGATCGATTGATTAGTCAATTGGTTGATTGACCGGTCAATTAACTGAGCGACTACATGATCAAACATATCAACTAATCAAACGATGGATTTTTCAGTTGTTTGACCATTTGATCAGGCAATTGATTGATTACTTGATTGATTGAAGGATCAATAAATGTTTCATTGGTAGATTGTTTGATTGGGCAAGCAACTGATCAAGAAATTACCTCATTTTCGATTGATTGATCAATTGCCCAGTTGGCTGCCTGACCATTGTTTGGTGGATTGATAGATTAATTAATCTACTGGAGTGATTGATTGAATGATTGACTGACTGATCGATTATTTAACCGAATGACTGATTGCTTAATTGACCAAACAATTTATTGACCAATCGATCGATTTGTTGACTGACCGACCCAGCAACCGATCGATTCAGTTTTGAATCACAGGCCAGACCGTAATTCGGATGATGTCACAGGATAGAACATAATTCAGTTTGAATCACGGTCTAGACTGTAATTCGAATGAAGGTTGAATTTCCTTTTAGACCGTTATTCAGTTTGAATTACAGTCCAGACAATAATTCAGATGGCCTCTTACTGCTAGAACGTAATTCGTTATTCAGTCTATAGATTGGCTTGCACCATCTCTATACACCATCCTTCTAGAATTGTATTCAGTTTGAATCACAGTCCAGACCGTAACTCGGATTACATTTTATTGATTGAGCGGAATTCGTTATTCAGGCTATATGTGGGCCTGCATCCTATTTATGTACACGCGCGCGCATTAGGCCTCCGCCTATGGCTTAATCTGCACCATCTAATTTTGTCCTATAATGCCTGCTCCCTTTGAATTTCGAACTACGAACTACGAATTTCGTTCCTACTTATAATAGGTCAAAAACACATCAAAGAAAATACAGAGAAATCACAAACGGAAGACACAAAAATAAAATGAATATGTTTATATTTACGTTCTATCCCATCCAAGATAAATATCCAATTATCCATTGAAAATCGGATATAATGTGTAGATCAATGCAATTACTTTATTTACATATCAAAGATACGCGTGCTAACCAAATAGTAAGTCTGCTGAGCGCCTTCGTAATCTGCACCGAGATTTCATAAAAATCCAACGGACTGGAATCCATTGCCGAGACAGCCGACTGGGTCTTGAGTACGAATGGGTAGTGCATGTTAGCGTCACTGATGGAACAGATGGCCCAGTGAATGCCACTTGGACAACCTACGACGCATCAGCGAAGAGATGTAAAGCATTTGAAGTCAGCATTTCATCGCTGTTATCCCTTTTTTTAAATCAAGCCTTCCCAGTTGCCACAAAACCACATGCCATATAATTTAAGATTACTGTATTCTGAGGCTGTAGTAGTAGAAACATCCTACAACTGCAATCAGTCCTTCTTCGGTTTTGCCCACTGTGTGTTGTCCCCCCCCCCCACCGCAACCCCGCTATCCTTAGCTTCCTCAGATCCATTCCGAGTACCTGTACCTGTCCCGCGTCCTGCTTCTAGGGGTTACCTCGTAGAACGCTTAGCAGATTTATGCAATGATGTCCTCTCCTGGCTTTGCATTTGCTGGCTCCCAGTAGGGCGAATTCCTGGGTTCTCTGTGCTGGTATGGCTTCAAGCGTCCTTAGTACATGACCAAACATGGACCATCTGTGCTGGGCGACTGTTACAGACAGCGGCGATGTATTACAGATCTTGTCTAGTGCATCATTGGCCATTATGCTGCCTGGCCATCGGTGTCCAATGATAGTGTAGGTGTCTACGGTGGCAGGCATCAAGTCTGTCTAGAGCCGCCTTTCGAGCTGCCCAGCTGTTACAGCTATACAGTATCAAGGATACGCAGGTTGAAATGTATAAACGGAGTCTTTTTGCTAAGGGTATCGTTGATTTACGAATCCGTAGCTTCCAGAAAGACTAGAAAGCTATGTTTCCCATGACACAGCGTGCGGAAATGTCAGCAGTACTGCAAAGCAGTGAGCCCAGGATTTCACTTTACCTCTGTGGTTCGCCGCCACGAAGTGGGTCGTTATTTTCTTTAGTTTCATGCTTTGTAGATAGGTATATGTGTATGAACTCTGTTTTGGATTCATTCATAAAGAGATTCTCAATTTTTAGTTTGCATGCAGCTATTTGGAGAAGTTCGTCAAGGGGTTTCTTTTCCTCGTCTATAAAGTCCACATTGTCGGCATATTCCATCTCTAGCGACATACCCATTACGGACACTGGGGTTAGGGTTGGGGTTTTGGGGGTGGGGGTGGGGGGGGGGGGGGTGGTTGGTCTTGTGGAATTCTCCCGCACGGATTTCAATGCAGTATCGGGGTGAAAAAGTGAAAAGCACATGGAATAGACCATTTCCATGTGGGGAGTCGATTAATGTCTCAAACATCAAGCAGGTCAGTAGCTGTTACAATTCAATGCGGGCAAATGCAAGACAATGCACCTCGGTTACAAAAAAGCAGAGATGAATATGCCATGAAAGAAGGAAGCCATACTCATATTTTGCAATCAACAAACCAAGAAAAAGGATCTAGGGTTGTGGATTAACAGTGACATAAAACCATCAGATAAATGTATAAAAGCCGCAAACAAAGTCATGTTTATTATGAGGTCAATTAAAGGGACATTCAACCGTTTGGACAAAGAATCATTCAAAATTGTATACATAACCTATGTTAGGCCACATGTGGATTACTGCGTGCATGCCAGGGTACCTTATTTAATTAAAGACATAAATCCTCTCGAGCAAGTGCCAACACGATGAACTAAATTTACATTAGCAACTGGCCTACGAAACAGAGCTTATGAGGAACGCCTAAAAATTTGGATCTACTAACCCTCGGTCAATCCAGATTATCAGGAGACCTCATCGAAACATACACAATTTTAACTGGAAAGGAGAACATCAAAGCAGACAAATTTTTGTATGCAGGCAAACCATTCTGGACGACGAGGTCACAAGTTTAAACTATTCAAGAGTCAGTACAGAAAACTAGCTAGACAAACACTTTTCATCTGTAGGGTGGTGAACACGTGGAACAACTTACCAGATAGTGTTATCAAAGCGAACATTGTAAACACATTTAAGAATGCACTAGACAAAGATTGGAAATTAACTAAATACTCTATCCTCGAATAATATACCATGCACAATTAATATGTAAAAACCTAACTTCGCCCATTAATGTAACTCTAACTCTAACTCTAACTCAAACTCTACAGCCGTCACTGACTTCACTCGTACTCTAAGCTTGGTGTCTGCAAGTAGTAGTCTCACTAGTCGTAGCTCATCGTCATTGCAACTGGCCTGACATAGAACATCTAGGATCTTTGAGAGTTTAATAGTGTCGAAAGCTCATGACATGTCAGTTCCCATCTTGTGGAAATCCCAGTGTTTGGACATGATGACTGATCCCATACAATGTCTGCGCAGATGCGCCCACATTTGAAGCTGCTTTAAGTCATCGATCTTGTCTCGGATGCGGCATAGAGTAACATTGGAGATGATTTTCCATATGCTGTTGAGGAGCACAATGGGCCGCAGATTAGCTGTGGGACCAGGTGGCTTCTTGGGCTTGGGTAGCGCGATAAGGGTGCCTTGGCCTACATCATCGATGGGAAAGGTGGTGCCTAAAAGCCGAATTGATTAAGTGCGTGATCGGGTTTGAGATAATGTCACTTGCATATTTGAATAGTTCATTGCTCATGGCACAGGTCCAAATGCACGTCCATGTTTTAGGGTTGTAAGTGCCTTCTCAACTTCTGCTGTTTTAACTGGTGTTAGTAATGGCCTGGGGGTCTCCTGATAATAGGTGCAAGTGGTTCTCATCGTAGTCAGTGAACTGTTCCCTGAACCATTCCCGCATTGCCTCGCCTTGCCATGGTCAGTCCTGATAAAGTGGCCCTCAGCTTTGTGTACAGTGGGTGGTTATGTGTAGTTATTAACTCTCAGGGCTCTCGCTGCCGGGAACATTTTGTGGCAGTCATAGGTGGCAGTGATTTCATTTGCTAGGGAGTCTGCTTGCTGAATAGCAATATCTTTTTAAGTGTTCGCTAATGTGGCGCAAAATGTTATTGCGTTCCCGGCATAGTTTGGTGTGGAGCTGGAGTGATAGTGGTCGCATACTACAGACATGGTCTTTGTAAATGACCTTGATGAACTTGTGGCACTCTGGGCAAGATGGAGGGGTAGGCTTGGCCTACAAAATAAGCACAACACCTGAAATAAGCAAGCGGAACGAAACAAGAATGGAAGGTAGACAAATTATTTTCAAATATTTTGACCATAAATAAGTTGTAACCCTCCAGCACCCCACCCCGCAACGTTACAGCAAAGATCGTATTGATTACGACGACAAGAACGAAGCGGACATGAATACAGCGATATACTGATCCTGACGGATGTATAAACGGAACCAGGAACCATATCGAATAGCATTCGTTGTATATTTAACAATAAATTTTAAATTATACTCTCAAGCAAAGGCTAAAACGATATGTGAAGAAAACAACAAAATGTAAACAAACTGCTGTAAAACACGGTAAAACCGCAGACCACACATCTTAATCAAGAATTTTGAAACCACCGATCATTGCAAACAGATCGTGATAACACGCAAAACTTGAAAGTTTTCTGGTACAAATTAAGTACGCAGCACCCAGAACAAGATGCGCGAATTAATGATACATTTTCTTCACATAAATATCCGAGAATAAACCCGGGTGTGACGTCACCCGCTCGGATAATACGGAGAAGACGTCAGCCGATTTTCGTGTTAAAAAACACCGTACAGCCAACACCTCATCTCATATCTGCCGATCGTCTGGTGGGATTAAAGGAAGGCAACCAATCTGGCATATTTCGTTGTTAACATACGTCCCAGATTCGGGGTCAGAAATTGGAACATGCGACACAGACGAAATTTTATAGACCTAAGTCTTTTTACAACTAGGGAATAACATGGAAATATACGAGCTGAGATTCAACGGCTCCTTCCATGATAATCCAATAATCCTTGAAGCGAAAAAACAGCTACCACAGGCACAGAAAATGACTTAGAAACACTTTAAATTCAACTAAGATATCGCCAAATGCAAAAGCATGTATGCTCTTGTTACTATGTAAACAAGAATGAGCCTCACTGGTAGACGGGTTGACATCATCTTAGCTGATTACAATGGTCTATGCTGGTGAATATACAATGACTTTCACACCACATATTCAGCTAAGCAAATTTAGATTCAGGAGGTATTTCGTTTAGCGGGGCCCCGGTACTTTAAAACGTTGAATATTCTAAAACATCATAAAGTTCATCAAAGTCCTCCATCTCGCATCTCATGCTCACACCGATGGGACTTTTCTACAGTAGGAATTAGTACACAATGATCACAAACCTGCAAAGAAACGATTTGAATACCTATGATAAGATAATAAGCATATTGTCAGGCTTGATAACCCTTTATTGGTCAAGAAAATCAAAATATTTGCTTATTGAATGACCATTTGCCACTAGAATGACTAGCTGGATAACTGAGCCAGTCGTTCTTGTGGTAAATTTTCAAAAATAGTATTTTCTTGACCTGCAAATGAACATTCCTCAAGACCACTGCAGAGGCATGTGAAGTCAGCCAGTAGCGGTCGCTGCAGCGGTCTTGATGAATGTCCATTTACAGACTAACAAGCCTTCTTTTTTTTTTTTCACTGGAATTCCTGCTTCAATAAGGAAACCGGTTATTACAGTGACAAATTTCCAAAAATGGTTGCTTACTGGCCTGCAAATGGACATTCACTGAGCAATAATTTAGATTTTCTCAATCAATCCTGACCATTAATTGGTTAAAAACCAAGACTTACTAGTACTGTGATATTACAAATCAATGCCAACTTGCAGGCCACTACATGTATTTTTAAAGTCACCATCATCAGAATGGCTGAATAGATAACATAGCCAGTCGTTCCACTGGTAAATCTTTTATAAAATATAATGCTTTGCTTGGAAATAGACATTCTCTAAGAAAAGATGATCTTGAACTTTCTGACTGGCTTGATAATCTTCAGTCATACTTCTTCACCAATAGACTTCTCTAACATGTCTGGGTCTACATTCTGCAAAGGGGTATTTTCTGTGAAAGAAAAATTTTCTTGAGCAGATCTGATCATCAAATGGTTAATTTTTTATCAATTTTAATACAGAATGGAAATGATATCGATCACACAATGGCACAAGACCAATATTCTGTACATGGCTAAAGGAAACCTTTGAATTGAGTCATTTCATGAAATGAGGGGTATCAGTGGATTTATTTACATTTCCTGACACAATTTAATTTTATAGAAACTGGCCATCATCACGCCCCGCTTTGTTAACCTGACTGTGACCATTACTACTAGTTAGTCAATTATTTGCCTATTGTATACTGAAGGGGTCATATGATGCTCTGGGAGGGAAGGGGGGGGGGGCGTGGTTATTATGCAATGGCATATTGCTATCTTTGGTGCATTATTTTCTTCTAACATACCATGTGGAGGGTATTTAATATAAATTTACTATATAGATATATCATCAGTATACTTTAGCTTCAACAATCTACATGATCTATTTATGTCTAATTTAATGCCTTTACTTTCAAATTATGTGTTGTTACTCACCTGGGTAAAAGTTAATACTGATACATTCTGTGCAATACTATCAGGGCTTTAGATTTACCTCATTTGTGAACACCGCCTATCTGGTCCATGATCCATCAATGATCCTAGAAATTAGAGAATTTTGAAATCTGAGATTGATTTTGAGCCATTTTAGTTTTAATAGCACTATAAGACCTCTGAATGGCCATCAAATGCCACAGCATCCAGCTCGGAGTATTCGATTGACGTTAAATCAGTTAATTAGTGTTCATAGCAGCCAGTAGGATTTTAATTTGGGCTCACTAATATGGGCAGATTACATTTGGGCACGACTTGTAAAGTCGTAGCTAATGGGTAATCTAAAGCCTTGATTATTAGCTATATATGTTCATAGTTATTGAAAGAAAAATCTATTTTGAGCTAAACGTTTAAAATTTACTTGATATGTAAATATATTAATTATATGTATTGCCCTAGTGTTACTTGTTGCTGTGATTGTCAACATGGGTTAAACTTTAATTAATTACTGCTGTACAGCAATCTGCTTTAATTATTTGTTATTATGTGGAAGTGGTTATATACATCTGTGCAAAAGTTAAGCACCAGCAAAAACAATAGAACGTAGAAACATGATGGTACAACTAGGCTGCCATACTTTTTGTCCCCGCGTTAACTGACATAATTCCAAGTACGAAATGCACATGCATGCATGACTTCACGCCGCTTGATGTCCGTGCGTGGCGGGAAACAGCACACGTGTTCAGTTATGTAAAAGTCCAGTTTGAGGTGTAGAACATTACATACAGATTTAGGCGACATGATTAGGAATTTTGTGTTCATGACTGTGGTTTATTTGTACAGAGAGAATTAGCTCTTGATTGTGAACCGCTATGGCAAGACGAAGGTTAAGTGATCGTGTGAAATGGCAAATCATAGGCATGCATACCACTGGTATGTCATGCAGAGAGATTGGCAGACAGCTGAACATTAACCATACTGTAATCAGTCGTTTGATTGCAAAACATGGGCAAACTAACGAGGTGAACGACAGGCCTAGATCTGGAAGACCGAAGAAGACTACTGCCCGTGATGATCGAGCCCTAGTACGCCTTGTTAGGAGATCTCCATTCACCAACAGCAGAGTGCTCAGCCAGCAATGGGAAACGGGCAATAGAGTGTCAATGTCTACCGTCAAGAGGAGACTGTATGCTGCTGGCATGAAAGCTAGGAGACCTGTCAGACGTCCTCTCCTCACTGCACACCACAAAGAGGAGCGTCTGAGGTGGTGCAACGAAAGAAGACACTGGAACTTGAGATCCTGGAGACGGGTACACTGGTCCGATGAAAGTCGGTTCCTGCTTCATGCCACAGATGGTCGAACTCGTGTGTGGAGGTCCAGACGCACGGCGTACGACCAACGTAACATCATGGAAGAAGTTCCATTTGGTGGAGGTTCCGTTATGATATGGGGGTGCATCTCATTTGATTGTAAGCTGGATCTGTTGACTGTACCTGGAACACTAAATGGACAAAGATATCAAGATTCCATACTGGATAGAGTTGTGGTCCCTCATTTTGTAAATCATGCACCTGGAACCCACCCTATATTCATGGATGACAACGCCCGACCACATCGTGCTAGAGCTGTGCATGAATACCTCCGCCAGAATGCCATCGAAACCCTACCATGGCCAGCAAGGAGCCCTGACATGAACCCTATTGAGCATATCTGGGACATTCTGGGAAACATGCTGAGAAGGAGGGATCCTCCTGTGCAGAACCTACAGGAATTAACAGACGCACTCCATCTTGAATGGCAACGAATACCACAATGGCGTATCAGTCGGTTGGTGACCAGCATGAGACGTCGTGTCCAGGCCGTCATCCAGGCACAAGGTGGATATACCCGGTATTAATAATGACAGTCTCAAACTCGTGCACAGATGTTAAACTTCGTTTTCAGACACCATTAATGACAATCTAGCCACGTGTGTCAACTGTAGGGCAATAGTTGTCAGTTGTGTCAACGTAACCATATTCAGGCCTCGTTTTCAAGTTCAAACAAAAACATACAGTGTTTCCCCACCATCATAATCAGCATTCCTCTAGTTGCATTATTACCTCTTGCACTAAGATGGATGGGTACATAAATGTTTATGCTATAGCACATGAATATACCCTCGCATGTGCGTAAAAATAGGGTGGTGCTTAACTTTTGCACAGGTGTATATATATATATATATATATATATATATATATATATATATATATATATATATATATATATATATATATATATATATATATATATATATATATATATATATATATATATATATATATATATATATATATAAGTACTTGCAGGTTATGTGCTAAAACACCCATTCTTAAATGTGCATCAATGGCAACGGATCCCAATTTTCGTTTTACTGTTAACTAAATTCACTATCAGCACTGCCATCTCTAGTACATGTATATAAATGTTATATGTATAAACATAGTATTACAAATTTTTGTTATATGTCAAGGGTCTATCGCATCATAGGCCTTGCCTTTGGTGGATGCCTGTATTGAATTGTTGAATTATTTACCTATATGGAAATAAAGAATCTTGAATCTTGAATCTAGTACAATGATGATGATGAGATAGCAACCCTCATAGGTACCCTTCCCACTCCCCACCCCCACCTTTTCCCTTACATGTAAATACCATGTTAAATATATAGCAACACTATTAATACACTAAAATGTGTGTTTCCATTAAATCCATGTGTTAGTGTTTTGTTTCTGTTTATGTATGTGGTAAACAATTAATTTTTAACCCTTTAAGTCGGAATTTGTGAAAATAATAATTTTGGTTTGGTAAATATCTGGAAAATTGCCAGGGTAGGCAAGACTATTTTTGAGATTTTATGACTGGGATGACTAGCTGGATTATCGAGCCAATAGTTCTCAGTTATAACTATTCATATATTGTCGTTAATTGGGCTGCAAATCGACATTTTTCTCAAGCATGTTATAGAATCCAGTTTTGGACATTTAAATGCTTTATTTGACACACGTGCCCGTCAAAGTATCAGACTATTACACTATTTATCTTTACGAAAACTGGTAACGTTCTTTCTTTACTAAATAAGATGCTTTTTATTTTGATGTAGTCATGTATTAATCGAAGGATTGTATGTTATATCACATAAAAACATTACATTCTAAGTTTAAATATGTCAAAAACTTGACACACGTGCCCGTCAAAGTATCAGGCTATTACACTATTCATCTTTGCGAAACCTGGTAACGTTCACTAGATCCTCACCGTATCAGTTGTAGACACTTTTTACGCACATTTTAATCTGCTGTGAATCTAGAAAATGAAACTCCCAAACACGTTTCAGACAGTTTTGTACATTGTGGCACAAAAACAAATCGAATTTTAAAGCGAAATCTGCTCAAGCGAATACACAAATACATGTTATTTATCGTTATAAATCTGCCGAAGGACCACAAGTGGAAAGTCGTTACTTAACAAGCCCATAGTACAGATGAGCACAGATTTGGAACAACCTAGTATATGATTTTGACGTCATTATGACATTAACATGACGTCATCAGTGGGGAAAATGCAAAACCCCGTTTACTATTTATTTCTTTGCAAAATATTCGTGAAATTTCCTGCATAAGATATCTAATGCTATTGTCATATAAACCATACACAAAACCACACAACACAATGCTAATGACGATTATGTCATAATGACGTCAGATACCGCATATATATATATATACATATATATATATATATATATATATATATATATATATATATATATATATATATATATATATATATATATATATATATATATATATGCATAGCACAGTATACTACAGTACAATGAGAGCTTCAATGCACGGGTGCCTTCAACAACTACTCATAAAAGATGGATGCTTGCTCAACGCAACTCATTGGCAGCATGGTAAACAGTTTTTGTAATAATATGATGGTGGTCCTTTAAGATACATGGTCATATGAGCACCTATGTCGTCAGACGACCACCTATCTTAAAGTACCACCATCTTTTGGCCCCGAAAGCATGTGCTTGCTATAGCCTTGACAAAATATTACGTTCCAAAGAAATCAACTATGTTAAAGTGGCTATATAGGATTTTGCGATACGACTGTTGTGATCGGTGATGTCTGTCTGTCCGTGCGTCTGTCTTGCCGTCCGTCTGTCCGTCAGTCTGTCTGTCTGTCTGCAGCATAACTTGGGATTGCAAGAAGATATTATCACCAAATTTGGCACATCTGGTCATACCCTAATGTAAAGATCATATATGTTACAGTACATGACGTCACAATCAATTACCCTACATGTAGGCTGACATTACAATCAAAATGTATAATGAATGGCGTATCTATATTACCTGTATTGTTAGCTTCAAATTGAGAGTCTGGGAATTCGGAATTCTATGAATATAAATCGATCCCCAACACGCGCAGAACATGGGCGATGTTAAGCTAGAAATCGACGGGGCTAAGCTAGAAATGGATCCCTCTATATTGGTCAGGACTGTATTGAGTTTGAGCTTAAATAGTAAAATATCTAGGATATACGGTCATGAGGTGCATTCACAAAAACAGAGAACAAATGTGTGAGTAAGCACCTCCCGTGAGTGAAGTCCGGTTGATGGTGCAATGCTAAACTAATTTTTTAATGTTTAATAATAAAAATAACTCCTCGAACTAGGATTCGAGTATCTTTGCCCAAAATATCATCATCATCAGAGAGTATCGCATCACTTGTTGGTTCATCAGTCTCACAGTTTATACACTTGCAGAGATCAGTACACACAAGATTATTTGAATGACACGAGCAGTTATTTGAGGAGCAGTTCGTTTTACAAACTCAGGTATTGTGTCTGGAGCCGGCTTTAGCTTGGGTGTAACAGGTTTTAAACACCTATCTGTGTCCCGATAGTGGCCCGATAGTGGCCATTAATGTTTGGATCAAGGAAGATTTGAGTCAGAGTTGTAGTTTGGTACCACACCACTGCTTGCAAATGAGCACGAGATACTTGTTCGATAAGAACTCCCATGGTTGGTGGAATATTTTCACTTTCAGGTAAAAACTTACAGAAAACAAACCTCCGTAGCTCTGGTGTTTTGCTTATCTTAATCACTTGAGTCTCCAAGACTGCGAAATGCTTTGATGACATCGATATCTGATTATGGAAAATGCTTGAACCATGTCTGGATGCTTAGGCGACTGAAACGCCCAGTCGTGTCCGAGCCCGTAAATGCATGACATGATGGAAGCACGTTTACACGGTCGGGTCCTAATGCAATATAGATTGGCCTGATTTGTACAACTCCAGACGCCATAGATATCGATGTTGCTTCTGTAAACTGCTCAAAGTTTGCGATTAAGAGGACGAGAACATTAGTAGCTGGTGAGAAGTGGAGCGCTACATCAGGACTTGATCGTTTCGTTGCACAGATACCTAACCAAACCATGAGCGTGTCTGCTGCTTCATTGTTGTCAATCATTTCGTCAGTAAGTGTGTTTGGCTGGTTTGATGCAGTTGTACTATTTGCTGAAACAATGACTATTTTGTCTGAATATTTATAATAAGCTAGTCTTTTTGCAGCCAGATACCTAGTTAAGTCTGATTTCGTCCTTTCATGAGACAGAAGCATAGCGATTGTCACATTCTGAATGTGTGTGTCGTCTTCTACACGATATTGAATAGGATCTTTACCATGTTTCCTTCTTTCCATTGTTGCATCCTTCAATGAATCATAGCCGTATGTATCAAATTCTAATATCAGTTCTTGATAGCCTGAGATCATTGTGTCAAGCGATTCACAGAAAGTGGTAATCAGCTTCCCAACTGTGTTAACTCAAGTAGGCTTTCTGAGTTTTTGAACCACGATAATTGCATCAGCGGTTGCAATTCTCCGAGCAGATGGATTAGGCCATCCATTCGGAGAGATTTCTATTACATGTTCAATATCACGAGGTACCTGTATTTCATTCACTTGTGTGGATTTTACATGTTTCTTTAAGGCATGAATTAGTTTGGACTTGTCATTGCAGGGAAGCCCGGTTCCACACACAGCAAATAATTATCTCGGTGCTAGCGCTAATTCATGTGTACCATTGCAATCACGCAGATCAATATCTCTGTTAGACTTGGCGAGAACAACTAACCTCCCAAACAAATTTCCACATCTGTAATTTCTCTGTAATTTCTAGAACGCGTCCTTTTACATTAACCGGCAATTTCTTGTTTCCAGCCGTGTGCATTTTGGCATTTATTTTCTTAACTAGGTCTCACAAACTTCTGTTTCCATGAAATCCTTCAGACACATATTCTTCAAATAGTGTTTGTCCAGTAATGTCGATGTCCAGGATCTGCTGTACATGGCTATTTGGTACCATAGGTTTAGTAATTGCAGTGACTCAGAATGCTAGATTTTATTCTTTGAACAAATGTGTGCACATGTGTGATCAGACTGTGTGATAATTCATGTTGTTGCTGTGCAGAGGTTGTTTGGTCAAACTGATTTTTGTACTTATCAACCATTGCTGACAATTCTGGTGCGATTAGAATTAACCGTTGCCGGGCATTGGCATTTCCCGATATGCCAGGCCACCTTTGACATTTAGCCATTTATTGAGGTGCTCACATGCATGATCCAGACCAAGGAATGCGAACGGTGTGTCTGATTTTGTCACAGAGAAGTTTCCGTCATGCAACGCATTCCATGTGTTTGGAGGTTGTGTCTCTAAAGCAAACATATCAGAGAGGTACCATGGCCTCAATCGCTTATATTTCAGTCTATCAAATGTAAAGAAAACTTTGCTGATAGTTTGTCATGCAGCTAGATGTAGACTGAAATCTGCACCATGTGATCCTTCAATAAATAACAAAATGCATTTCACTCTATCCAAATAATTATCCATAGACATGACATTCTCTGATGAACGTTTAAGAATCCATTCTCGGAATACTTTCTAAACATTTCCATCAGTGAGTTGGTCAATGAGACAAATGTTAGAATTCCGCATATCAGTTGCCCTAGCCTGTTTGTCTGTTTGGTTACAGGATTCTTCAATTTTCTTGTTGCATCGGCAAGTGTATGTAGAAGATATGTGTGTTCTGTGAAGAATTTGTCTGCGAGCATTTGAAAAAGAGGCATATATGAGTATATATGTGCACCGATGCTCCTGGCATAGTGAGAACATTTGAGAATCAGCCTTGTCACCGCTGGCCCATATACTCCACTCTCATTCCAGGAATCGTCAATACCAGAATTCTCTATTGATGTGCCCAAGTCATCTGAGTGCGGCCATGGTGGTGTAAAGCTCTCCTAGTCTAAACACAAACATCTGCTGTATAGCTGGATGTGCATCTGCTAGCTGTATAGCCTTTCCATAAAGGGGCATATCAAATGTAATCACTGTAGGATGAACTTCCCCTAACACTAGAACATTCAACTTTTGGGCCTCCAATATAACAGTCAGTATTGTTGGCCATTCGTGGGCGAGCTCTGGTAGTAACGGAAAAGCACCAACACAGGTTTGCGGTTTATGTGTGGATGTAAATGACTTGTAACCAGACCATCCAGGGATCCTGGGCATATTGTACTTCGCTGACAATGATGTAACTAGTAACCACCTAGGCTTAGTAAGATAATAGGATGGAGGAATCCCGTCATTGATGATT
Organism: Chaetoderma sp. LZ-2023a; assembly: GCA_034401795.1. NCBI lineage: Eukaryota > Metazoa > Mollusca > Caudofoveata > Chaetodermatida > Chaetodermatidae > Chaetoderma > Chaetoderma sp. LZ-2023a. Next base: position 177,636,526 of record CM067373.1, on the reverse strand, counting down.
TGAAATGTATTCATACCTGCTGCTTTATTATTTGATGGCTTAGACTTCGCGCATGGCAGCAATGGTGTGTGGAACGGAATAACTGCAAAACTATTAGAATCATCATTGATTTATAGTGGCTGAGCAACTGACTGACCATCTGGGCAATCAAGTTTGTAAACAGCTGTTAGCGCACTTACTGTAGAAAAAACAGTACTGTCCCTTTAAATCCCGAAAATAGATTTTTAAAATCCAATTAAAACCATATTTTGTTGCGTTTTAATAAGAGACTGTATCTATTATACCCTCTGTGTATAAGACAATGTCTATATGTAGTCAGCAATGTCTTTAGCGTGACTAAACAGATATTGTGCCTTGAACTTGGTGAACAGACACGTTCATGCAATGGTACAACGTGATACAATGCCACACAAGGTCATACTATGTCGCACGCGGTGGTATTAAATATCGATGACTTCATTAAAATGAACTCTAATGCATTGAATCTTATTCCACAACATGCCTTGCACATTATATCTGGACAAAATGCATTTCATGGTGAATAAATTTGGTCAATGTGTTTATACAACAGTGTTTTAAAGCAATGATAAAAATCCAGAATATGACGTTAAAATGACGTCATTATTACGGCATAGCCTTGTTAGCTGGAGTGACAACATTGGTTTTTTAAATCTACAGATACCAAACATTATAAAAATCCACATGACAAAAAATCACCAGTAAGTTCCCACGGAACTATTATTTTCGACAATAGGACAGGGACTATATGCCCGTACATTCTTTGTTCATGCATCCAGCCGCATTATCAATATGAGTGCTGCTGCTGCTGCTGCTGCTGGTGCTGCTGCTGCTGCTGCTGCTGCTGCTGCTGCTGCTGCTGCTGCTGCTGCTGCTGCTGCTGCTGCTGGCGTGGCGGCGGCGACGACGATGACGTAGAGGATGGCGATGGTGATGGTAGAGGGGCTGGTTTCTGGTTGTGGTGGTGGTGGTGGTGATGATTAGGCCTCTAACGAACATTCATTGGTTCGGAAAATCGCAAACTAAGCGAAGACGAACCATGGTTCGGTTCGCTTGCATGGGATTAGTGTGGTTCGTGAACCATACATACGCTAACCCTTTCAGCGATGAATTCCTACATCTAATTTTAGGAAAACCATACAGGAAAATAATTGAATATTTTGAAATTAATTTGACTAGAAGTTGTTGCTGCCTTAGGAAGCAACAGCTTCTAGTCAAATTAATTCCAAAATATTCAACAGAGTAAGTTTTATATCATAAAGAAATTACCTTTTCAGGGATTTGTCGGTGAAAGAGCTAATAGACAAGCTCTGAATGTCCTCTAAGTTTGATTTACGAATATGACTATGAATGGAACTTAGCTGTCTATGAATCTTCTATTATTTTCTAACAGTTGTTGTCAGAACCTGCCATTTGTGTTTTTCTACCATTTAGCCAGTAAAGCCACATGCCTTTAAATGATAAGGATTTTCACGAACCGAACCGGTTCACGATACAGATATCTGAACCACGAACTGGTTCACGAACCTTGTCAATATGCTATTCTATGCGAGAAATTACTCCCAACAGAAATGGCATTTAAAGGCATGTGGCTCCTATGAATCCCATACAAGCAAACCGAACCATGGTCTTTGCTTCCAACTCTGCCTTACTCAAAGGTTCAATTTCAGTACCTGGTATTTGTGACCACGATATGGTAGTTACGGAAATTGATATCAAACTACTCTCCACCAAACCAAAACCACGCAAATGCTTCCAATATTCACGTGCAAACTGGGACAATCTCCGATCAGATTTAAATTCTCTATCATCTGACATTGGCATTATGTATAGTAACAATATAGATATGCATTCGTTGTGGGACCACTTCAAGACTTCGCTCTTAGTAGCAGTCGATAAATATGTATCATCTAAACTTGCCCACAAAAACTACAAGCCCCCATGGATAACGGACTATATATGCAACCTACTGACGCGTAAAAAGCGACTGCTAAGAGGAAGCAAAATTGGGACAAATACTACCAGTTCCATAAAGAGTGAAAACGTGAAATCCGCGGAGCCGAGTGGACATATGTCAACAAAACTATCCAAGATGGGCTACATAAAAATAATACCAAGCCTTTATGGAGATATGTGAAGTCGACGCTAATGTCGGTGTTTCACATCTCAAAGATCAAAACCGCCTAGTCAGTGATAGTCATTCTAAAGCTAAACTCAATTGTAATCAGTGGTTGATATAAATTATCATTTAACTAGTTATACATACGTTACTATTTAATTATGTTTTATTATACCCCATCTTGATGTATTTATTAATGTATTGTATTTGTATGTATGGGAGACACGTGTATAAGACGTATGTCTTACTGTGCTCCCATTGAACAATATAAAATTCTGTTTAAACCAAAGCTAAACTCTTAGTAAACCAATTTAAGTCTGTGGTCACCATCGACGATGGTTCACCCTTACCTCACATGGCGAATAAGAAATATCGACAGATTGACCACATTACAGTCACCATAGCAAGTGCATCCATGCTGCTTAGGGATTTAAATACCACCAAGGCGTCTGGACCTAACAATATTCCAAATATGGTCCGCAAATCATGTGCTGAAAGTATTGCCCGCCCTCTAACTAGTATCTTCCAGATGTCCTTGGATACGGGAGAGCTGCCTTTAGACTGGAAGAAGGCAAATATTGCCTGCGTCTTCAAAAAAGGAGACAAACATTCAACAGAAAACTACCGCCCCGTATCCTTAACCTCGGTCACATGCGAGCTGCTGGAACATATTGTCTGCCATCAACCCAGGTCACATCTGGAAACTAATAAAATCCTAACTATCTTAAACCACGGCTTCAGAGCTGGCTATTCTTGTGAAACCCAATTGCTAACCACAACCTTTGATCTATTATCAAGCTTTGACCAAGGTAAACATATTGGCATTGTCATTACTTCAGTAAAGCATTCGATACACCCCACCCACCCACCCACACCCAGACAATTACTTCATGCGCTTGCATGCTATGGGATCACTGGACATATTCACTCCTGGCTCACTCACTTTCTCACTGAGCGTTATATGAAGGGGTTTTTGGAGGGCGCAGAATTAGAAGAGCTAATAGTCGAATCTGGTGTTCCCCAGAAAACAGTCCTGGGACCACTATTGTTCTTATGGCACATAACTTATTTGCCAGGCTTGGTCAGCTCACAAGTACGTTTGTTTGCGGATGACTGCCTCCTCTATCGTGTAATTAACACCCAAGCTGGTCATACCATTCTACAAAATGGCCTTTCTGCTTTAGGAACCTGGGCAATGAAATTGGGGGTGCAATTCAATGTGAAAAAGTGTTATATCGTCAGTGTACGCGGTAAATCCCACTTCATGTATAGCCGAGACAAAGTTATCCAAACAATCCATATTTAGGCATTCTTGTCTCCCAGGACCTGAAATGGGAACAACATATCACAGCTACTAGCAAGAAAGCGGAAATTACTCTAGGCTTCTTGCGCAGAAATCTCAGAAATTTTCCAAATGACTGCATGCGGAATGCTTATCTTGCCCTAGTCCGACCAATAATGGAATATGTAGCAGTTGTGTGGAACGTATCCAGCATCGAGCGGCCAGATTTATCATGATCTACTATCGCTCCGGCCAACCAGGCTGGTTCACACGTATGCTACACGAATTAAAACTTCCGTTGTTGCAAGACCGTAATAGACAGATGCGACTTGGCTTGCTATACAATGTCATTGAGGGATCAGTATCAGCGATGCCACCCTCACAGATTCTTGAACCGGTACGAACAGGCAGAATACATATCAGAGCTTCCACTAGATACCAAGCCAACTTTGCTAGTGAAAATATCGTAGGAAAATATGTTTATAACACCTCAAAGTGTTATAAAGTACGACACTCGAACACTGACCAATTTGAAATTCTTTCTTTGTAGAGGTGTCCTTAAATAGAATCGACCGGAAGAGGGACTCGTCTCTTCTAATTCAATTGAATGTTTTAGAACAGAATTCGGTGACCGTTACTAAACGTATTTATCTTGCGCTACTCCGTCCTCCGTTGCATATATGCCAATATTGGATTCTTCAACACATTACTACAGAAACAGAATCAATTTAGACCCAAACTTGGACACACGTTTTCGTATAATGAGAAGAAACGAACAAGTGACATTGAGATTAAGAGGACAAAGATCAGTGTGACCTTGGTAGAAAAGTCTGTTTAACATTTTGCATTTAACTCCACATATACGTATTGTTTTACATTTTTTTAAGATTGGTTAGTCGTCGTAGAACCTAACCAGGACGCGTGCTTGCCTATAATGAGGTCATATTGTCCATGGTCAAGGTCATCGTGACCTTGGTAGAAAACTGTAGTTGTTTAAATAACATTTTTTGTTTAGCTCCGCATATTGTCTTATATTGCAAGATTGATTAATGCTAGTGGAACACAATTTATACACATTGCCTACCTATAGCGTGAAGTTCAAGGGCAGGTTCATGACAATTTGACACTGCTATAGAACTGTTTCGGCACCATCGAACCTTTCCAGCGAACATTTGCAGTACGCATATATAGGCATATTGGTTCTATAAATGTGTTCAACAAACTTTTGTAACTACTTATTCAAAGTGATCTACAGAAAACGTTCGGTTGTGTGTATCGAAAGAGTTTTATAGAACATTTCCATAGAACATATTCTATAAAACATCTTCACCATTTGTGTCAGCTTTAAATTTTCAAATAGTCGAACCAGAGAGTAGGAATATACGCAAAATTGTATAAGCAGAAGTGGCCATTTGTTGTAGCTCAAATAGAGTACTAAGATAATAGACCGGCATGTGGTTGAATAAGCAAATAGGTTGCTGCATTACAATTATAATGAGCATGCGCTATATAGGTAGTATATGTATAATTACATGTCTTGCCTCTCCTCATATTGACCTATAAACAATCCACAAATTGGCGCTGGATTTCAGAACGCACGGATAACCTTCCAACCAAGTTTGCCCAGTTGAACCAAAGTTATTCAAAAATGTCTTAGTGACCAAAACAACAACAAAAACAACAACAACAACAACAACAACAACAACAACAACAACAACAACAACAGCGACGCAGGTAAGGACATATATTTGGCTCGGCAATGTAAAATAGCCTAACAATAATGTGGTTAACTCTATTATACTGCAGTATATCGAAGTCTACTGTATTACCAGCCATTCACACACCCACACACCCAACCATCCAGCCATCCACCCACCCACTCACTCATTCAACCGCTTATTCACTCTTTCAAACAGTAGCATAGGGAGGCACCTACTTTGTTGGCCAATGACCGAAACACCGACCGCCAAAAGCAATCACCCACTCAGTCAATCATTCACTCACTCAGTCAATCACCCACTCACTCAATCAATCACCCACGCATTCAGTCAATCACCCGCTCACTCACTCAATCATCCTCTCAGTAACGCAATCACCCAACCACTGAGTCAAGCACCCACCCACCCACTCAGTCAATCACCCCCGCAGCCAATCACCCACTCACATAGTCAATCACCGACTCACTCTGTCAGTCACCCAGTCACTCAATCAATCAATCAATCACCCACTCACTGGCAGTCAGTCACCAACTCACTTAGTCAATCATCCACTCACTAATACAATCAGCTACTCACTCAGCCAATCACCTACTCACATGACCCACTCACTCAGTTAATTAACCACCCAATCAGTCAATCACAGACTCACTCATTCAATCAACCACGCATTCAGTTAATCAACCACGCATTCAGTTAATCACCCACTCAATCAATCACCCACGCACTCAGTCAATCACACTCACTCAATCAATCTATCACTCTCAGTTAATTACCAACTCGCTCAGTCAATCACCCAGTCACTCGGTCAATCATCCACAGACTCAGTCCATCACAGACGTACTCAGTCAATCACCGAATCACTCAGGCAATTAACGGCTCATTCACGCACCCAGTCAGTCAATCACTGACTCACTTAGCTAATCACCAACGCACTCAGTCAATCACCAATTCGGTCAATCACCCACTCACTCAGTCAATCACTGACCCACTTAGTCAATCACCAACTCACTCAGTCAATCATCCACGGACTCAGTAAATCAGCCAAGCACTCAGTTAATCACCCACTCAGTCAAACACCTACTCACTCAGTCAATCACACACTCACTCAATCAATATATCACCCACTCACTCTCACTCGATCACCAGCTCACTCATTCAATCATCCATGGACTCAGTCAATCACCCACGCACTCAGTTAATCGCCCACTCAGTCAATCACCTACTCACTCAGTCAATCACACACTCACTCAATCAATCTATCACCCACTCACTCTCAGTCGATCACCAAATCACTCAGTCAATCATCAACTCACTCAGTCAATCACACATCAGTCAATCACGCACCCAGTCAGTCAATCACCCACTCACTTAGTCAATCACCAACTCACTCATTCAATCATCCACTCACTCACTGACTTAATTACCCATGCACTCAGTCAATCCCCATGCACCCAGTCAATCACCACATAGTCACTCGCTCAGTCAATCAGTGACTCACTCATTCAATCACCCACTCACTCATTCAATCGCCCACACACTCAGTCAAATGTCTCACTTACTCAGTCCATCACCCACTTAGTCATTCACCTACTCACTCAGTCAATCACCCACTCACTCAATCAATCTATCACCGACTCACTCAATCACCCACTTCCTGAGTCAAGCACCTACCCACTCAGTCAATCGCCCACTCAGTCAATCACCCACTCACTTAGTATATCACCCGCTCACTCTCAGTCAATCACCAAATCACTCAGTCAATTAACCGCTCGCTCAGTCAATCACCCACACACCCAGTCAATCACCGACTCACTCAGTCAATGACCCACTCACTCAGTTAATCACCCACTCACTCAGTCAATCGCTGGCTCACACTCAGTCAAATGTCCCACTTACTCAGTCCATCACCCATTTAGTCAATCACCTATTCACTCAGTCAATCACCCACTCACTCAATCAATCTATCACCGACTCACTCAATCACCCACTTACTGAGTCAACCGCCTACCCACTCAGTCAGTCAATCACCCACTCACTCAATCAATCAATCACCCACTCACTCTGAGTAAATCACCAAATCGCTCAGTCAATCATCCACTCGCACAGTCAATCACCCACTCACCCAGTCAATCACCGACTCACCCAGTCAATGACCCACTCACTCAGTTAAGCACCCACTCAATCAGTTGGCTCAGTCAATCACACACTCACCCAATCAATCTATCACTCTCAGTCAATCACTAACTCAATCAGTCAATCACCCACTCATTCAGTCAATCAGCGACTCACTCAGGCAATCACCGGCTCATTCAGTCAATCACGCACACAATCAGTCAATCACCCACTCACTTAGTCAATCACCAACTCACTCAGTCACTCACTGACTCCCTCATTCAATCACCCACTCACTCAGTCAATCACTACACACCCAGTCAATCACCCACACAGTCAATCACCCACTCATTCATTCAATCTCCGACTCACATGACCCACTCACTCAGATAATCACCCACTCAATCAGTTAATCAGTGACTCACTCATTCAATCACACTAATTCAGTCAATCACCCAAGCACCCACTCTATCACCTACTCACACAGGCAATCACCCGCTCAGACAATCACCTACTCACTCAGTCAATCATCCACTTACTCAGTCAATCACCCACTCACTCAGTCAATGACTGACTCACTTATTTCATCATCCACACACTCAGTTAATCACCCATGCACCCAGGCAATCACCCATGCACTCAGTCAATCACCGACATAGTCAATTACCTACTCACTCAGTCAATCAGACACTCACTTACTCAATCACCCACTCCCTCACTCACCGACTCGCTCAGTCAATTACTGACTCACTCATTCAATCATCAACGCACTCAGTCAAACCACCCACTTACTCAGTCCATCACCCACTCAGTCAATCACCTACTCAGTCAGTCAATCACCCACTCACTAAGTCAATCTATCACCGACTCACTCAATCACCCACTCACTGAGTCAAGCACTCACCTACTCAGTTAATTTCCCACTCAGTCAATCACCCACTCAGTCAATCCCCCACTCACTTAGTATATCATCCACTCACTCTGTCAATCACACACTCACTCAGTCAATCACCCACTCACTCACTCACTCAATCAATCAATGAATCAATCACTTACTCGCTCTCAGACAATCACCAAATCACTCAGTCAATCATCCACTCGGTCAGTAAATGACCCACTCACTCAGTTAATCACTCACTGAATCAGGCAATCGCTGGCTCACTCATTCAATCGCCTACTCACTCACTCAGTCAATCACCACGCACTCAGTCAAACGCCCACTCACTCAGTCAATCACCCACTAACTCAATCAAGCAGTTATTCACTCAGACAATCACCGGCCCATTCTGTCAATCACGCACACAATCAGTCAATCACCCACTCACTTAGTCAATCACCAACTCATTCAGTGAATCACTGACTCACTCATTCAATCACCCACTAACTCAGTAAATCACGCACTCACTCAATCCATCTATCACTCTCAGCCAATCACCAACTCACTCAGGCAATCACCCACTCACTCAGTCAATCACCCACTCACTCAATTCAAGCAGTTACCCACTCAGACAATCACCGGCCCATTCAGTCAATCACGCACACAATCAGTCAATCACCCCACTCACTTAGTCAATCACCAACTCACTCAGTGAATCACCGACTCACTCATCCAATCACCCACTCACTCAGTCAATCACGCACGCACCCAGTCAATCACCCACTCACCCATTCAAACACCGACTCACATGACCTCACTCACTCAGATAATCACCCACTCAATCAATCAATCTCTGACTCCCTCATTCAACCACCCACGTTTTCAGTCAATCACCTACTTACTCAGTCAATCAGCCTCTCATTCATTCAGTCAATCACCAACCCGTTCAGTCAATCACCCACTCACTCAGTCAATCACCCACTCACTCAATCAATCTGTCGCTCGCTCATTCTCAGTTAATCACCCAAGCACCCAGTCTATCACCTACTCACACAGTCAATCACCCACTCCGATAATCACCTACTCACTCAGCCAATCACACGCTTACTTACTCAGTCAGTCGATCAGCCACTCACTCACTCAGTCAATGACTGACTGACTCACTCATTCAATCACCCACTCACTCTCAGCCACTCACCAACTCACTCAGTCAATCATCCACTCACTCAGTCAATCACCGACTCAATCAGTCAATCACACACTCACTCACCCAGTCAGTCACTCACTCACTCACTCACTCACTCAATTACGATCGCACTCAAATAATCACCCACTCACTCAGTCAATCACACACTCATTCATTCAATCAATCTATCGCCCACTCACTCAGTCAATCACTCACACACTCTCAGTCAATCACCAACTCGCTCAAATAATCACCCACTCACTCAGTCAATCACCCACGCAATCAGTCAATTACCTACTCACTCTGTTAATCACCTACTCACTCAGTCAATCAGACACTAATTCAATTAATCCATCGCCCACTCACTCTCAGTCAATCACCAATTCACTCATTCAAGCACCCACTCACTCAGTCAAGCACGCACTCACGCAGTCAGTCACCACCTCACCCAGTCAATCACCCACTTAATCAATCACCTACTGACACTGTCAATCACCCACTCACTCAGTTAATCACACACTCACTCAATCTGTCTATCACACACTCACACTCAGTCAATCACCCACTCTCTCAGTCAATCACCAACGCACAGCCAATCACCCACTCAATCAGTCAATCACCGACTCACTCAGCCAATCACTCACACACTCACTCAGTCAATCACCCACTCACTCAGTCAATCACGCACACACCCAGTCAATCACCCACTCACTCATTCAAACACCGACTCACATGACCCCACTCACTCAGATAATCACCCACTCAATCAATCAATCTCTGACTCCCTCATTCAACCACCCACATATTCAGCCAATCACCTACTTACTCAGTCAATCACCCTCTCATTCATTCAGTCAATCACCAACCCGTTCAGTCAATCACCCACTCACTCAGTCAATCACTTACTCACTCAGTCAATCACCCACTCACTCACTGAGTCAATCACCCACTCACTCAATCAATCTATCACCCACATACTCTCAGTCAATCACCAACTCACTCAAATAATCACCCACTCACTCAGTCAATCACACACTCATTCATTCAATCAATCTATCGCCCACTCACTCAGTCAATCAGTCACACACTCTCAGTCAATCACCAACTCGCTCAAATAATCACCCACTCACTCAGTCAATCACCCACGCAATCAGTCAATTACCTACTCACTCTGTTAATCACCTACTCACTCAGTCAATCAGACACTAATTCAATTAATCCATCGCCCACTCACTCTCAGTCAATCACCGACTCACTCAGCCAATCACTCACACACTCACTCAGTCAATCACCCACTCACTCAGTCAATCACGCACACACCCAGTCAATCACCCACTCACTCATTCAAACACCGACTCACATGACCCCACTCACTCAGATAATCACCCACTCAATCAATCAATCTCTGACTCCCTCATTCAACCACCCACGTATTCAGCCAATCACCTACTTACTCAGTCAATCACCCTCTCATTCATTCAGTCAATCACCAACCCGTTCAGTCAATCACCCACTCACTCAGTCAATAACCCACTCACTCAATCTATCTGTCACTCGCTCATTCTCAGTCAATCACCAAGTCAGTCAGTCAATCACCCAAGCACCCAGTCTATCACCTACTCACACAGTCAAACACCCACTCCGACAATCACCTACTCACTCAGTCAATCACACGCTTACTTACTCAGTCAGTCGATCAGCCACTCACTCACTCAGTCAATGACTGACTCACTCATTCAATCACCCACTCACTCTCAGCCACTCACCAACTCACTCAGTCAATCACCCACTCACTCAGTCAAACACACACTCACTCAGTCAATCACCGACTCAATCAGTCAATCACACACTCACTCACTCAGTCACTCACTCACTCACTCACTCACTCAATTACGATCGCACTCAGGCAATTACCCACTCACACAGGCAATCACCCACTTAGTCAATAACCTAATCACTCACTCAGTCAATCAACCACTCACTCAATACATCATCCACTCACTCAGCCAATCACACACACACTCAGTCAATCACCAACTCACTCAGTCCATCACACACTCACTAAAGCAATCTATCACCCACTCACGCTCAATCAATCACCAACTCGCTCCGTCAATTACCCACTCACTCAGTCCATCAGTCACTCACTCAGTCAATCACAGAATCAGTCAGTCAATCACGCACTCACTCACTCACTCACTCACTCAATCACTGACTCACTCAGTCAGTCATCGACTCACTCAGTCAATCACCTACTCACTCTGTCAATCACCCACTCACTCACTCAGTCAATCACCCACTCACTCAATCAATCTTTCACCCACACACTCTCAGTCAATCACCAACTCACTCAAATAATCACCCACTCACTCAGTCAATCACACACTCATTCATTCAATCAATCTATCGCCCATTCACTCAGTTAATCACTCACACACTCTCAGTCAATCACCAACCCGCTCAAATAATCACCCACTCACTCAGTCAATCACCCACGCAATCAGTCAATCACCTACTCACTCTGTTAATCACCTACTCACTCAGTCAATCAGACACTCATTCAATTAATCCATCGCTCACTCACTCTCAGTCAATCACCAATTCACTCATTCAAGCACCCATTCACTCAGTCAAGCACGCACTCACGCAGTCAGTCACCAACTCACCCAGTCAATCATCCACTTAATCAATTATCTACTGACACTGTCAATCACTCACTAACTCAGTTAATCACACACTCACTCAATATATCGATCACACACTCACTCTCAGTCAATCACCCACTCTCTCAGTCAATCACCAACGCACAGTCAATCACCCACTCGATCAGTCAATCACCGACTCACTCAGTCAATCACCCACTCACTCAATGTATCACCAGTCACTCTCAGTCAATCACCAACTCACTCATGCAATCACTGACTCACTCATACAATCACCAACTCACTCAGTCAATCACCCACTCACTCTCAGTCGATCACCAACTCACTCTGTCAATCACTGACTCACTGATCCAATCACCCACTCACTCAGTCAACCACTCACGTACTCAGTCAATCACCCACTCACTCACTCACTCACTCGGTCAATCACCCACTCATTCATTCAGTCAATCGCCCACTGGCTCAGTCAATCACCCATTCACTCAGTCATTCACCCACTCACTCAGTTATTCACCACTCACTCCCAGTCAATCACTAACTCACTCAGGGAATCACCGACTCACTCCGGTAATCATCAACTCACTCAGTCAATCACCCACTCACTCAGTCAATCACTCACTCACTGATTCAATCACCCACTCACTCAGTCAACCACCCACGTACTCAGTCAATCACCTACTCACTCAGTCAATCACCCTCTCATTCATTCAGTCAATCACCTACTCACTCAGTCAATCACCCACTCACACAATCACTCAGTCAATCACACAATCAATCGGTCAATCACCAGCTCACTCAGTCAATAGCCCATCCACTTTGTCACCCACTCAGCCAATCGCATATCCAGTCATTCGCCCACTCAATCAATCACCCAACGTGTAATAAGATTCCAAAGAAATATATCATAAATCTTCCACAGGGGAATTTTTTGCTGGAATATAAGCCTTAGCTACACTTTACCTAATTTCCTTACAAGCCTAAGAAGTATTTCCTGCACGCCTACTAGCTTACATGTTTAGCATGTATGCATTATGCATAGCGTACATGCCTAATATCCTACATGAATATCCTACAGTACAACCCTACAGGCATTGCGTAGCCTACAGGCCTAACCGAGCTCAGCGGCATAGCCTGCATCCTTTGCCTACAACTATAGAATACATACACCGTGCATAGTTTATGTACCTACTAGCCGGCAAGCCGTGTCTATGCCTACCAGCATACGGACCTAGCTTAGCCTACATACATTGTCTAACCTACATGTTTAACATGATGTCATAATCAACCAAGTCACATGTAGGCTAATGTCATATTCAATTACGTCATGAATGTACTAACTCGGCCTTAGCCAGGCTTGACTAGGCCTTACTTAGACCTTAGCTAAGCTTGACTAGGATTTACCTAGACTTTAGCTAGGCCTTACCAGGCTTTATCTAGGCTTGCATATGCCTTACTCATACCTTGGCTAGCTAGTCCTTATCTAAGCTTGGATATACCTTATCTAGGCCATAACCAGCCTTCGCTAGGCTTGTCTAGGTCTTACTTAGAGCTTTAGATAAGCTTGGCTAGGACTCACCTATGCTTTAGCTGGGCCTTGTCAGGCTTTATCTAGGCTTGGAGAGGCTTAGCAGGGCCTAGCCAGGATTGACGAGGTCTTACTTAGACATTAGCTAAGCTTGGCAAGGCCTTAGGTAGGCTTGGATAGACCTTATCTAGCCTTACCTAGAACCTAGCTCGGGCGTGGCCAGGCTTGACCAGGACTTACTTAGACCTTACCTACGCTTGGCTAGGTCTTATCTAGGCCTTGTCTATGCCTTGGCTAGGCCTTATCTAGGCTTGGATAGTCCTTATTTAGGCATTAACTTCCATAAGCGCGGCCTAGGGAAGGCCTAGTCAAACCTGGCGACGGCCTAGGTAAGGCATATCAAAGCCTGGCTAACTCATCATTAATGCATAGCAAAGGCCTATGTAAGATGTCCACTAGACTTGTTAATCCAGCCTGCCGAAGATCTAGGTAACGTGTAGCAAAGCCTAGCTGCGGCCTATCCAAGCCTGGATAAGGCCGACCCAATACGTAGTTACGGCCTAGACAAGCCTAGTCAAGACATAGGTCTGGCCAATTAAAGCCTGGTCAATACACAGATAATGCCTACGTAAGCCTAGTTACCTATGTAGGACATAGACTAGCCTTGTTAAGGCCAGGCAAGCCTCGTTAAGGCCTATATAGACATGGATAATGCCGATCTAAGCCTAGCTAAGGCTTAGGTGAGCCTGGCCAAGGCATAGGCACGGCCTAGCGATGATTGGCTAAGTCATAGGTAAACAGTAGCAAAGCCTGACTACAACCTAGATACGGCCTAGTTAAGCATACTTAACGCATAACCAAGTCCAACTATGACCTAGCTACTGACTAGCTAATGCCTACACAAGTCTAGCTAAGGTCTAGGTAACACATAGCCAAGCTTAGATAAAGACTAGCATAGGTTTAGGTAAGGCATAGCGAAGCATAGCTAACGCCGAGGCAAAGGCATATGTACGGCCCAGCTATAGCCTAGCCAAGGCTAACTACTGACCAGCATAAAGTTGTAAGGACTAGGTAATGCCTACATAGGCCTATCTGAGGCCTAAGGTCAGACTAAGCCAAACCTAGATAGGGCATATTTTAGGCCTAGGTAAGGCCGAGCCAGGCCTAGCTAAGGTCTAGCTAAATTCTATGTAAGACCTAGGTAATATTACATAAGGCCAAGCTAAGACCTAGCTACGACGTAGATAAGGCCTATCTAGGCCTGGATAATGCCTAATCTAGCCCTGATAAGGCATAGACAATACGTAGACAGGCCTAATCCAGCCTGGATATGGCATAGACAATACATAGCCAGGTCTACTTAAGACTTAAGGTATGGCCTAGCCACATCCTACCTAAGGGCTAGCAAGCTAGATAAGACCTAGCCAAGCCGAGCTAAAGCCGAGCTAATGCCTAGGTAAGCCTGGCTAAGGCTGAGCTAGGCCTTAGCCATGGTTACCTAGGCCTTACCTAGGCTTTAGATAGGCATTAGACACGTTTGACTAGGCCTTACAGAGACCTTAGCCAGGCTTGACTAGCCCTTACCTAGGCTGTACCTGGGCCTTAGTTCGGCTTGCCTAGACCTATGTAAGACTTAGACTACCCTTGTTAAGGCCTAGCCAGGCCTTGCTAAGTCCTAGTTAAGGCATACTCAAGCCTTGCCAAGGTCTATCCAAACCTAGGTAACGCCTAGGTAATGCGTAGCCAAGCCTAGCGAAGGCCTAGCCAAAGTTCTTGGGGGAAACATTTGCATCAATTCATTGGTATTTATGAATACGCTGCCGGAGGCGAGGCTATGACCGGGTCCGACCGAGCGATGATACAAGCGCATCGAACACGAGTCATCTGACTAGGGAAACCAGCACTACGGGTAAGGGTCAGTCAGCGGCCTGAAATAGCATGGGGGTTGATGAAACCAGCAACACAGGTAAGCTAGACGGTCATTATGAAATTAAAATATGTTTAGTAAAAATAATTTTAAGCGAATTAATTATTCATGTTTGTGCAATTTGTCTTGGTAAGTATCCGCCATATTGTTTTGCGGCGCCATATTTTTTTATATTCACGCCTCCAACATAATAAAATGGATCGTCAAATCTAAATCCGTCCCCATTCACTTTTTGATGCCTTGTGTGTAAAACATCTAGCGAGCATCACAATACCAAATTTCTTCAAATAAAATACATGGAAATCACGGACTGAGGACGCAAAAATAAAATTAATATGTTTATAATTACGTTCTATCGCGTGCAAGATACGCGTATGAGCTCAAGGCCAACAAAGCTGACGCCATCGATCTGCGCTTAGATCAATTCAATTAGTTTATTTGTATATCAAAAAATACGCCTGCTAGCCAAAAATTAGTGTCTAATTTCGGGCAGTGTCGTGAAAATACAAGTAGGAAAAATCTGCACCAAGTCTTTATAAAATTGAACGGACTGGAATATAACAATATAATAGAGGAACGCAGGGTAATGTGTAAGAATTTTCATGTAATATGCATGACTTTTTGAAACATGAAAAGAAGAATATTGGGATTTGGTGAGATGGAACCAACAAAGTAACTACTATAACCACCCACCCCACCCCACCCCCACCCCACACACACACCACCCCATCCCCTCACCCACCTTCAGTCCCCACCCACCCCACCCCACCCCTGCCCACCCCAGCCCAGGCCACCCACCCACCTCACTGTGGGCTGTCCGATTATGAAAATAAATAATCGATTATGATGTCTGGAAAATAATCGATTTAATCGGATAATCGATTATTTAATCTTGAAACTTTGGAAGTAGCAATTACGTAGTGAGGGAGGGAGGGAGGGGAGGGAGGAAGAGAGGGCGAGAGAGAGCATAGCTTTCTTAAAATTAATAATAATAATAATAATAATAATAATAATAATAAAAATAATAATAAATAAATAAATAAATAAATAAATAAATAAATAAATAAATAAATAAATAAATAAATAAATTTCTATAAAAAAAACAAAACAGAATACACAATTTCGTAAATTTGATCCTAGTTAGGTTTAGAGTACCTCAACTAAGTAGACCTATGAAAAGACCGCAAAACGCTCAATAGAACGAGCTCTATCAACCCGTTCTCTTCTGGTTGGCAGAACACAAGGAACAGTCCCGCCCAGTATGCGTTTGCCCAGGTTTTCAAGCCGGTAAAAAGGCACAATTTAATTCTAACATTACATATATTAACTTTTAATTATAAAAGTCATGCCCGTAGCGCCTATTTACGATGTTTCCCTATTTTCCATCATTGGAAAAGCTGGCTATTTTGAAAACAATTTGATTGCGGGTGGAGCAACAGCTAACGTCAAATTAGTTACAAAACAACCGGCAGAACTTATGAAAATTGGATCGAAAATTTGTAGATTTACTACGAAGTCAATTTTGTGCATTTTTTCGCGAAATGGCCATATTATTTGTATTTTTATTATGATATTGATTTTGCCCGCCTGTAAGTGCCTATCTACGACCTTTCCCTATTTCATGGAATTAGAAAAGTCCAATATTTTGAAAATCATTTGACTGCAAGTTGTTGCTGCCTTAGGCAGCAACAGTTTTAAGTCAAATTAGTTCCAAAACAATTGTCAGAATTTGTGAAAATTCGCATCGAAATTTTATGAATTTACTATGAAGACCAGCAATTCATTTGTTTTATTTTTTCGCTAAATGGTCACCAATACTTCAGCCTATAGCCTTCAGATGGTAATATTAAACAGTAGCAAATAAATGCTTCCGGTGATTGGCGTATCAAGCAATTACTTATATAAACATTCGGATGCATAGACTATGACTCGGGAGGTGTAGGCTTGAACGTCAGGAATAGATGTTTATACAACCACCCCGCTAGAACAATCAAACCATCGATGCTTTAGCTGTTTTACTAGACTAAACACTAAAGTATGCCTGATTAAAATAAATAATACATTTTTGCTCGATTAAATCGATTTTTTTCGATTTTTCGATTATTTTATTTTACGCTGGATTATATAATCGCCAGGAAAAATAATCGACTATCGATGGAATATCGATTAACCAAACAGGCCTACCCCTATACCACCACCACCCGCCCGTCATCGTACAGACACGGTCATGCACACATGTACGCGCAAGCAAGCGCACCCGCATGCGCGCACGCATGCGTGTACACACGCACACACCATTACCGCTGCTGTGGCCACAGCCGCCACTATCGCTGTTGCCGCTGTGGCCACTGATTCTGCTGCTAAAAACGATGTGAAAATCAACAGTAACAGCTACGACTAGTGGTGGTGCTGCAGCAAAATAGAATCGTAAGCACCATCATCACAATACAAATTTCAACCAGCACCACAGCCACAAGAACACATTCAATAGCAAATCGTGTGTCCAGGCGGCCGCCGTCCCGCGCTTGTCACAGTCTGAAGGGACGGGATAGCTGCTCTTCGTGCAAGCTATTATCCTCTCCTTCCATCATTCCTTAGAGCTCGAGCCGGAGTGCTAATCACTATCGGAGCTCGGTCCGCCAAGGCGGAGCCTGTCCACACCCGTGAGTCCAAACCACCCTCAACCGGTATCCTTCGGGTTTCTGTGCTGGTCTCTGGTCTTGCAACGCCGTTCCCATCACGCGTGTTTGGGGCTCCCTCCGTCTCCTAGGAGATGCGCAGGTCCGGCCGGACATTTTCGATACAGCTAGGCGCTTGAGATCGACGGCGCATCGACGACACTGGTTGCTCCCCAGTGGTAGGTACGCCAGCTTCATCCCCACTGTCGATGGGCTGGAGATCAGGACGCCTGATGGTCATCAAAATGGTTGGATCGGTTAGAGATGTGTCGGCGACAGAAGAGGTCGTGGTTGCAGAGGAGGCAGTAGTGGTTCCTGTTGTGGTGATGTCTGTATCAGAGGTTCATGTGGCGTTGGTGGTGACGGTGGTTCTGGTGACGAGAGTTTCAGTGGCTAGTGGCGTTGGCGGTGGCTCGGTCGGCGACGAGGAGAATGAAACTCCCAGATACACGCAATCGATGAGTGAGTCCTTTCGAGAAGAGGAGCTCGTTGGTCTTAATCCTGTGGTTGGTGGGATGTAGTCCATGCGAGATGGGAGGAAATGGCCCAGGTGGCTCTCTTTACTGCAGGCGGCTTTCGATCTTTCATGCCTGCGTTCGAGCCAAGCTCTTTTTATCTCGCATTTTCAACAAAGTTGAAAAATAATATTTTGGAAGAGGGTTGGAAAATGTCAGCGTCGGCGTCAGCGTCGGCGTCGGCGTCGGCGTCGGCGTTGGCATCCGCTCGGGTTAAGCATTGTTAAAATGGCATTTGTACACCTAAGGATAAATCCGATTTGTTTTAAACTTCATAGATGTATTCTATACGATGCTTAGCACCAGTCCGCATCAAAATTACACGGATTTTTTTAATTTTTCCATATTTTATTCATGTTTTAACTTAGAATAATTTGTGTGCCCAGTTTAAGCTTTTTGCTTTGGTTAAGCTTTTTTTAAATGGCATTTGCACCCACAAGCGTTATCGGATCTAAAATAAAACATTCACGGATGTGTTCTATACCATACCTAGGACTAGTCCATATTGAGAAGTCACGAACTCGGATTCGGAACTAAAAGTGATGCTAACTGATACTGGTTTGATTATGTAGACTCTGGGTTCGGAAAAGACGAAGTGTCTTTCTCTAATCACAGATTGAAGTTAACACTTAATCATAGATTTAACGAATATATTTTTATTAACTGATATAACTGAATAAAGCAAATAAGTCGTATTGCAGACTGTAAATCAATCTAAACTTTATCTATACAAATTGGTTCTCAATTATCAATAGATAAACACAACAATTGCAGAGACTAACTACTTCGAATACTGAAACAGACGATTACAAAGATGTGCACTGACTTCAGGATTGTCGGATGACGGAGTGATCTCGAACACTGTCAACAGTGCCTTATATATTGTAAAAGGAGGTTCATAACCATCGTCACACAACAGGAGCAACGAGGTAGTTCGGATTCTGATTGGTCAAGCCTCATTGCTTGCTCAATAGAATGCCCACAAACTCTCTTGAAGATGCGTGCGTTCGACTAGTTTTAATTAGTTCTCGCTGGAACCGTTCTGAAGGATATATCACAACATCTTGTTGATATTGCACCACACTGACGTCACAATGTTGTGATTCCAAGCATAGTTTCACGTTATTGTTCATCTTGACAGCTCGGCCACGGACTTCTATCTGAGTCACTAGGATTCACTCATACATGGTTTGTCTATTTAGGCGTTGGTAACATGACGGTCACAGCACAGCAGAACCTTGTCATTCAATAATCTCTGACCTAGCACGTACTGCGGATCCGGTCACGGGAAAATCCGTAGCCCACGCAGCACATGAGTCAGCAGCACCTGACAAAGTTCTATCATACTAGAAAACCGGTCATTTAACCACTGACTTTATTCAAGTTATCTCCAGTCATAAAGTTCTCAAAATAATTATTTCCCGCTGTACATTGCCGAGCATTGACTACCTAAATAGCTACGATTGTTCTTAAAACAATCCCGTATTCAAATAGGTAATCCTCAGCCGCATTTTATATACAACCGCCAATATGTGTATCATCAAAATTTATTCAGTAATAACACAAAAATTCCGCGGAATTAGATGTCTCGCCTGTCCCCTGTTTGTCACAGTTACCTTGACCTTTGACCTTCTGCCATCAATGTTATCATGCTGCTTCCTAACATTATAGGTAACCAGGTTTCCAAGTAGTAATAGCCTTAACCAATCTCGAATTATAAGCGGAAAAGTTATGCTAAACGCAAAAACCTAATGTTGAAATAGCAGAGTTCTATATCAAGGTCACAGTGACCTTGGCCTTTGACCTTGTGATCCCAACATCATCCTGTTGCATCCTATCATTATAGGTAACCGTGTATCTAGGTTTAGATGCAATAGGCTTAACCAATCCTGAAATATAAGCCGAGACGTTTTGCTAAACGCAAAAATTTAATGTTGAAAAAGCAGAGTTCTGTATCAAAGTCACAATGATATTGACCTTTGACCTTCTGACACCAATATCATCATACTGCTTCCTAACATTATAGGTAACCATGTATTCAAGTTTAGTTGCAATAGTCTTAACCAATCCTGCAATATAAGCTGAAAAGCTTTGCTAAATGCAAAAACTTAATGTTGAAATAACAGAGTTCTGTATCAATGTCACATTGACCTTGACCTTTGACCTTGTGACGCCAATATCATCACACTGCTTCCACTCATTATAGGCAACCATGTATCCAAGTGTAGTTGCAACAGGCTTTTACCCAGTCCTGAAATATAAGCTGAGAAGTTTTTCTAAACGCAAAAACTTAATGTTGAAATAGCACAGAGTTCTATATCAAGGTCACGGTGGCATTGACCTTTGACTTTGTGATCCCAATATCATCATGCTGCATCCTATCATTATAGGTAACCATGTATCTAAGTTTACTTGCAATAGGCTTAACCAATCCTGAAATTTAAGCTGAGAGGTGTTGCTAAACGCAAAAGCTTAATGTTGAAAAAGCAGAGTTCTGTATCAAGGTCACAGTGATATTGACCTTTGACCTTCTGAACCCAACATCATCATGTTGCATCCTATCATCTTCTTCTTCTTTTCGATCGCTGGTATCACACTTGGAGAGCCGTTCTCAAGATGAAATCTGTGGTTTTCTGCAGTTCTTCCACAGGCCCATACAGCTTTTCAAGAAAGGAGGTTGACAAAGGCCAGATCTCTTCTCTCAGCAGCTGATACGTACTGCAACATTGAAGTATGTGCTCTGTGGTCTGTTCTGCTTCTCCACAAGGACAAGCAGGCGATGTCGTAAGGTGGAACCGCCTGTACATGTGTTGGTTTAGTCTGTTATGTCCAGTTCTGAGACGAAAAATTGTCACTTGCTCTGGCCTCGAGAGATGATGGTAGGCATCTTCTGATTGAGGTGTTCTATAGAGTGACTTGATGATAGTCTTCATCTCTGTATGCGTAACCATGTTTTCTGTCTGATTCTCTTCTGCACCCACCTTTGCCATCGTGTCTGCTTCCTCATTTCCTTGGACTCCACAGTGTGAGGGGATCCACTGCAATGCTATCTGAACGCATTTGATGGTTTGTAGTGCTTCTTCAAGTTGTGGCAGTTTACCTTTGGTGATAGCCTCAACGACGGAGCGGGCATCAGATAAAAAGACAATCTGTGCAATAGGGTCTGCTGTTCTGCTGATGGTATTAGCTGCATGGACCAGTGCTTCGACTTCAGCTCTGTAGTTTGTGCAGTGTTTTCCTGTCGGTATTGCAGCTGACTCATGTTGTCTGTTTGGATACTGTATGTGCAGTTCGGCACCTCCGCTCCTAATTGCATCTTTGGCTGATCCATCTGTGTATCCATGTCTCCTGAGGGTACATTTCTTCCAGCATGGCTAGGGTCAGGGCCTTCTTGCTCACATCACTGTGTTCATCTTTGATTGTGAGATGAGGTACTGTGGTGCGAATAGCTATGCTCTCTAGTTTGTTTTCCCAGGGTGGAGGATCAAGGGTGTAGTTTGGGTCTTCTATTTGTGCTGGCAAAATTTCTTGGTGTTTCCTTTGAAGTGCTTTTGTCTCTTTCACAAAACTTGATCTTTTAAGTCTTCCTGATGACAGCTGTGCTTGCCTGATCTTCATCGGGTGGTTGTTGAACGATTTGAACTTTGCAGCTTGGAGCAGTTGCTTTGCATTCCCTTCCTTTACTAAGTGGGGGAGACCTGCTGTCTGCTCCATTTTTTCTATTGGTGTTGATCTCATTCCACCAGTGATGATGCGCAGTGCCTGGTTTTGTACTCTGTCGAGGTTCTGTTGATGAGATTTAGCTGCTGTCATCCATGAGCTGGATCCATGCTCAAGGTGTGTTCGTACGGCACTTAGGTAGATGGTCTTGAGGATCCCTTCATTGGCACCCCACTTTGTTCCTGCCAGCTTCCTCATGATGTTTAGCTTTCTTCTGGCCTTTGCCTCTGCGTTCGCGATGTGCTCCTTCCATGTTAATCTTCTGTCATAGGTGACTCCCAGGTATGTCTGCTGGTCCTCATACTCGAGTGGAGTACCGCCCAGTGTCAGATTGCCAACCTTTGTTTTGGTGGACAGTGAGAATAGCATGGCTGATACCTATATGATAACTTCTATTCATTTTGGAAACTGATGCCATAAACCGTTGCTGCACACATGTAGACGATTTTCAGCATTATTGTTTACATAATCTACACAAATCTTTCTTGTACTGACCGTGAAACAACTATGCCTGGCCTTTGAAATCAGCAAGATAATGGTTAAAGCGAGTTTTTTTTATATCCCAGTTTCCACATCGTCCTATTGCACGATCCTCGCCCTCCCACTATGTTCCCGTATCGAGTACCGTGCTTGCATGCCTTTGATGTCTGTACTAAGTTCACGAAGCTTCATACATATTAATGAACTGGGGTCAGTCAACTTGCGCCAATGAGATTGCTCGATAAGAAATCAGGAAGTAGATACATTTACACATGTGCGTAAACTAAACTAGCCGGTTTTTGTTACCGAAAATCAATCTACACATTTTCTGTTCCTCAGATAACGTGTTTAGAGCAAAACTATTGCAAACTTTTGCAAATGTCTGTTTCCAGATCAACATTGTCGCTATAGCCGTTGTTCTTTGTGATTGTAAATTAGGTCACCAGACGAGCTCTCGCCAATCGCGTGAAGTAGGCAGAAATCTGATTGGCTATCTCCAACCCACTAGCGTAATATTACTTCACATAGCGAGAAATCACAGGTCTGCAAGTACGGCCTCGAACAACGTAGCTATGTGAGTGGACGTATATTAATATGATGAGTGTCCGCTAAATCAAGGTCACAGTGAAATTGACCTTTGACCTTCTGACCCCAACATCATCCTGTTACATCCTATCATTATAGGTAACCGTGTATCCAATTGGATCAGGTATTGCTGAGATATAAGACAATAACTTTTGTTTAACGCAAAAACTTAATGTAAAATATTAACAAAGATTATACTGTGATCTTTGACCCCATAGCCTTGACATCGTGACCGCTTTATCAGCGGACTGCTTCCATTCAATGTATATCACCATGTACCCAAGTTTGGTTCCAATTGGATCAGGCATTGCTGAGATATAAGCAATAACTTTTGTTTAATGCAAAAACTTAGCGTAAAATATTAACAAAGATTATACCGTGACCTTTGACCCCCATAACCTTGACTCCATGATGTCTGCATCAGCATGCTGCTTCCTTTTGATGTATATCATCATGTACCCAAGTTTGGTTCCAATTGGATCAGGCATTGCTGAGATATAATGCAATAACTTCTGTTTAATGCAAAAACTTAGGGTAAAATATTAACAAAGATTATACCGTGATCTTTGACCCCAACAACCTTGATCTCATGATGTCTGCATCAGCATGCTGCTTCCGGTAAATGTAAATCACCGTGTAGCGAAGTTTGGTTCCAATTGGATAATGCATTGTTGAGATATAAGGCAATACTTTTGTTTAACGCAAAAACTTAACATAAAATATTAACAAAGATTATACCATGAACTTTGACACCATAAACTTGACCTCGTGATGCCTGAATCAGCCCGCTGCTTCCTTTCGATGTATAGCTCCATGTACCCTAGTTTGGTTCCAATTGGATCAGGCATTGTTGAGATCTAAGACAATAACTTTTGTTTAATGCAAAAACTTAACGTAAAATATTAACAAAGATTAAACCATGAC